>LIEC01010528.1:0-32474 GCA_001925005.1 Drosera capensis | reverse complement strand
AAAAAAAAAAAAAAACCCTCAAAGTTGCTCTTTCGATTCCCAACGGCTCTATTTCATATCTTTTGTGAAAACAAATCCGAAAGCACCAAACAAAAACTGACCGTTACACCAAACCAAATCTCCCCCATTCTTTCCGGTTTTCAAAACTCCATCGTCACCATCCAATTCAAACTCAACAGGGAACCCCAAATCCCTCTCCTCCCAAATCCAACCCCAAAAATGGTGTCCAAACTCGTCAAGAAAACAACCCCAACAAAGTCCACCACTCACCGCCGCAAGCGAACAACCCCAACGACAACCCGATCCGCTACCAAGGTCATCTCCACCTTCAACCATGCCGTCTTCACGTGCCGTCGTCGCCTTGTCAAGCTCTTTACGAAGCTAGCCCGCATCAATGCTTCTCCTGGCAAGATATCGTCCCCTCATCGCCTCCGATTTCAGAAACTCTTCAAAACAGGAACCGAAACCCTACGATCGTACAACCCAGTCGAAACCCTTCCCCGAAAACCCCTCGTCTTCGGCCTACTGCCTCCCTTGTCACGGCCAAAGATGACTATCGTGCTTGATTTGGATGAAACCCTGGTGCATTCAAAGCCTGACGCGCCCCCGGAGAAGTACGACTTCATCGTAAGACCGACAATCGATGGGCAGGTTATCACGTTCTATGTGGCAAAGAGGCCGGGAGTGGACGAGTTGTTGGGGTTTTTGGGGAAAGGAAGGGATGTGTTCGAGGTTGTGGTGTTCACGGCCGGGCTTAGGGCTTATGCGTCTTTGGTGCTTGATAAGTTGGATGAGGGACGGGTTGTGACTCATAGATTGTATAGGGATTCATGCCGGCAATTTGAGGGGCGGTATGTGAAGGACTTGATGGAGTTGGGGAGGGATCTGAGGAGGGTTGTGATCGTTGATGATAATCCCTGCTCGTATTCTCTTCAGCCAGAGAATGGGATTTCAGTGAGGCCGTTTGTGGATGACGGGGAAGACAGGGAGTTGTGGAGGTTGATGGAGTTGATGGAAGGGTTGGTTGATGGGTTTGAGGATTTGAGGGATGCTGTCAAGTTGTTTTCTGTTGTTTCTGAATAGTGATTAGCTTCATAGATGGCATGACAACACCTATAATGCTGCAGACATCTTTTTCCTGGTTTTCTCTGAGTTCATACAGTTTTGATTTGTTTAATCCATTGCAATATTGTTTGTATTGAGATCGAAAAAGAAACAAAGATTGTTGAATTTCAATGTGAGCTTAGCGCGTTTGGATATTTGATTCTGGTTTTCTCTTCACATGCCAATTACTTGTCAATCATCTTGGGTTCTCCCAACTTTAGGTGACTTCAAAGATAGCGATTTGGTAGCCGACTTTCCCATTTCATACAAAATTTCTGTACACATGTCAAACCGTCAAGGAATCCCACAAATGAATACTAATTCTAAATAAAAAATATTTAAATATGATTGCTGAGCACGAGAAGAATCTTGGTGGAGCCACAAGCAGGTACTTTCAGATACAAACTAGAACTTGTTGCTTTCATGGAGCTGTTATAGCAAAGATCCAAAGTGTATAGTTGGTGTATTTAGAACTCTTTACATTAACATACATGACGGACACTGGAGATATTGAAGTGATTCCTGTACTGGAGAAGGACCTGAAATTGGCGAACTTGACTCCTCTCCTATTCATTAGCCACATTAGGCTTGAAACAGCAGTAGGAAAGGTAACCATCGCGATGCTGTTGATTCTCAGACTGATGACTTATACTGTTATTGGCCGGATTAGGAGACTTGGGACGACCCATGCTACTGACGTTGCCATGTTGAGGAGATAGAGTATCATGGGCTGCTGCAGCCATATCTTGGTTCTCGAGTGCATCTTTTCCCTCACAAATGCATTTTATCTCGCACCAGTACGGTGCATTTTCCAGTATTTGGACCGCTACTCCATTCCCTTTTCTACTTCTCAGTTTCCTACCATGAATAAGAACAATGACGAACTAACTTATGAGGAATGTGATCAAATGCAAGAAAAGATGGTCAAATGAACATACTTCCAAACATGTTTTCTTCGGAAAATACAGTTGCGCCAAATAGTTCCCAAACTGGGAGGTTAATTGTAATTGACACAACCAATGGTTAACTAACGGACATGTGCTACGATAACGACTTGCAATTAAAGATGTATACCTTAAATTTGATTTTGAGACCCCAACAACCAGCTTCCTGACATTGAGAACAAGGAGGAGCTCTGAAACAACTTTGGCTACATCATCACTTTCAATAAGAATGGTCTCTGCTTTCACCTGGCTTTTACAAGTAATTGCAATGAGTGACGATGGCATGTATGAAAACTGTGCAAATAACGGCTACAATTCTACGTACCTTGTGGGCTATGCACTTATCGATGAACTTTTGAAGGAGTTGTCTTCTTTTTCCTTTTTCTTGAACCATATAGTTCTCCACTTGGTCCTGCCTCACTTGGCTCTTTGGTACCCTTCCATTCCCCACTACATTATTACCATCAAAACAAAAATATGCACAGCTTTATCGTGAAATTCCAAAAAAAAAAAAAAAAAAAAAAGGCTATGCAATTTTGTTTTCGTTTATTTTCTCACCTTAATTATTGCAAGTCCATCTTCCCTCCTTCCCTCTCTCCCTCCCTTCCCCCCAATGGTTACATCAATGAACAATCTGATAAGTATTTTCACTATCAAAATGAATATAGTTACATGATCATCGCTTGACTCATTAGTTTTTTAGCACTTGTAGTTCACGCCTATCCAAAAGTGTAAGGCAATAATATTTAGGGAAGTTTTTAAATGTTAGTCCAATCGGATAAATTTATACTGAGAAAATAACTTAAATACAAACTCATGTTTACCGTGAATTCTCTAAATAACTCGAGGTTTTTTATTTCCTTCTAATGGTTTTTCTTGGCTTTGCTCCATGCAACTTTCGTCTATAGAGTTCCTTGCCTTTCTATAGGCTCAATCACAAAATGGGAACACAACCTATTTTAATCCTCAATGACATGTTTTTCTTTTGAAACAAAAAAAAAAAAAAAAGGTCTCTACGAAACCAATCCATAGCCAAAGATCATGTACACACATGAACAAGACAAGGAAGATGGATCCCATAGGCTTCAATGCATCCATATCTTTGTGATTTAGGTTGCCGAGCGAAGCCAAAGAGAGTCTTCTTCTTCTTCTTTTCATATTGATTTCTAAGTCAACATTAGACCGACACACAAATACTACACAGACAGTACTAGCACATCCAACTTAAAAAAAAAATCACTTTATAAGGACATATTCACACACACTACACAAGCACCAGGAGAGGTTGCAGATTACATTATTCATGTGTATATATGAAACATGAACACATACAACTCTATTTTGTAAGTGTTGACTTTGTATGTCTCTAATCATGCTCTTTTTTCCTTTGCAATTTTGGATCACTTGGGAGGGCATATGCAAGAAAAGCGCATTGGTCACTTTGTCAACAACGGTGGCCCAAAGTTGTCTCCTCCATTAAACGAAGACAACCTATTGTTTTCCTTCTTCGGGACAAGACTTGGCTATGTAATAGCCTTCTTTGTGATATGTTAAGGGAGTATTTGCAAAGGATTGCATGAAAGCTCCTTTGGTGTAATGAGGAGTGTTTAGCTACTCAATTCTTTTAGGTGGAGTTCTCGGTGATTAGATACCTCAAATGTATGTCCTTCACTGATTGATGAATTTCTTCATCGTTGGCGATTGCTCGTGATCTTTGCCCTAAGGGTTTCCACATAAACCTCTGTCTCTTTTAATTGTACTATTTATTTGTGCCCCAAGGAAAGGTTGATCCTGAATTATTTCTATGTTACTACAGCAAGGCTAAGGAAAAGTAAGGCTGAGTTCTTATTAGAGCATTGAAATACACGTTTGACCTAGTTTCCTTCTCGGTTTTCTATGCGTCTTTGAGCTAATTGTGCATTTAAATTGTGTTTTATATCTCTCCTTGACTTTATTCATACATTTTCATATTTTTTTCTTTTTGCGAGAGGAGCAAAACAAGCCCAAGAGCGTAAAAAACGAAGGCCAAACGAGCATTAAAAGGCTTGAACGAGACAATAAGCAGATCCGGGCCAAAACGGGCCATGATGAGATGCCCAAAAGGCCACCCAAAGCAGGAAGCCACACCATGGCTGGCGCTACAGCACAGGAAAGTTGGCCCCCTTGGTCCCCCATATAAAAACATCATTGTTTGCATTGATTCCACGAGGATAGGTGTAGACGTGACTAGACAACCCTTGTCTAGAGTTGAATGCAAGGTGAAGAGACCGCTTGCATGACTCTCATAGTCATTTAGGGGAACCAACGTGCACATCACTCGCTAGACACTTTCACCTCTCGTAGAGATGCGTTCAGGTGACGTCTGGTGAGATTTAGCTCAAATCTCGAGAGAAACTAACGTATAGCTTAAGAATCCTCGAATAATAACCTAGAAACCTAAAGAACAACTAGATTAGAGTAAACAAAGTGATTACACACTACTATAACGAAGTCGTAACCCTATCCCCACTTCCATATCACTCAAGGTTTAGCTTAGCGTTTAGCCTACTTTCTTTCATTTTCTAGTTTAGCCCACTTCCATATCAAAACCTTGTTCGATTACTTTAGTTTCATTAGCTTAAAACATTATCGATCGGTAGGAACCTATTTCCTCGTGGGACGCTACTCTTACTCTCATTTATTACTTGATAAGCGACACGTTCACTTGCATAGTTACGTCATAGTAAATGCTTAACACGTTCTACAGAAGGGTTCAGAAAAAGTCAAAGTTCACGGGTTACTTTTTGTGCTGTGTTAACGTACTTCTCTCCATCAACACCAGCGGTCATGGATATGTGAATATGGTTCCTAGATGACATGAAAGTGACGTTTCAAGAAAGGACGACTTCAACAACGGTTAGAAATTTGGGATTGTCTATAAATACAGAGGCAATGCCCAAATTTTCAAGTGGGATTTTTTAATCTCCTTTGCTCTGAAAGAAAACATAAATGGAATAAGACATCAAGTGAACTGTGTAAGGGACTGATAGTTGAGGATTTGAGCTAGTTGTTGAAAGCAGAGTTAAATAGCACTAATGTTTGTCAAACAATTTCAAGAGGCTATTTCGAGTACTGTTGAGGAGAAGAAATGATCTTGTAATTGGTTAATATTGTCATTTACACGTTGAAAGTAACAGTTGATTATGAGCTTAAAATAATCACATGTAGTGCAATCCTTTTTATTTATCACACTAATAATCAAGGGAAGAGTTGAGTAAGGGATATAACCATTTTATAGCTATATTGCCTAACAAGAATAAAACCTTTGTGTTTTTAACTTACTGGTTTCATTACTTTTAACCCTACATCTAATTAACTTCAACCAACCATAAATTAAAAAGAACCAACATTACTGCAATAATTACTGCAGTTAGCTCATAATAACACTACTGTCTAACTAACTTTCATTAGTTTGACAATAAGGTTCGAAAGAGAGACTATTTAAATAAATTATTGTAATTAGATATAATAAGTTATTTTCTTATTTTGTTTGAGGGTAAATAAGATCATGATTTGAATTTTGAAATTAAATGATAATAAAAATTTGCATTATGAACTATTGATAATTAATAAAATTATAACCGTACCACTCTCATTTTTCCATTCAACATCAAAATCAATCGAACTAACAAGAGAATCATAAAATATAGAATACAAAAACTAACAAACTAGGTATATTGGGAATCAAAAAAATTTATGAGGTACCTCATTGGAAATAAGTATTTCAAGTGATACCACAAGGGAATTGTCACATGTATTTATTGTAATCAATAAACTGAGAATAATACAATAATAAAGTTATTTATTATATGGAAAAAAGATGACTGCAGTAACTTTAACTTACATGTTACAACACCATTCATAATTTTTTAAAAGTCAAATTATTTTTAAGATTTTAAAATTTAAATTTTTTCCAAAGCGACCAAGGGTTGCTGCCACAGATTAACTACAATTGTTGCAATCCTTGTATCCCCTTATTATAGTTGGAATCGGTGGGGTTTAAAAAAGAGTCCAACACTAAAGAATCGGTTCTATAATTAGCGTCAAATGTAATTATTTTAGTCTAAGTTACTTCAAAAGATATTATATCGTCATCATAGGATATAGTATCCTCCACTAACTTTCTCTTACGTGCTAAAGTAAACTCACTACCTCATTGAAAAAATAATAATTAATACACACATATATATGTGTGTCGAGTCAAACTGTCATCATTAATTCGAGACGGAGGGCGTATTAAATATATTATTATTATTATTATTAAATTCAACATGACCACGATCCTGGAACCAACGGTTTCTATTTCAAAATCATCAATTTTGGTTTAGAAAAGGATAAATCGAAATCGAAACCTCTTGGGTTGGTTTCAGTTTTGGTTTTAAAACCGATGGTTCCGATGTGGTTCAACTCAACATCCGTTTTGGTTTTAACCACATCAAAACTGTTATTTTTTCTTTTTTTTATATTTCAATGTGGTCTTGTATATGAGATGCAGGTCAATTGATATTACTACAATAAAACATCTAAATAAAATAAAATATAAGATTGAAAAACATCAAAACATATATAATTCGATAAAAAATTATATTCAATGTTCTTAAGGTACGACCCGATATAAAAAAATATGACTAATGATATTACAAAGTGTTTCCACAAAAAGAATTTTAGATAAAAATTAGTTTTGCGATTGAAATAATCAATGTTAAGTGAAAGTTTTAAGTTTTTAGGGGAAAATGTACGGTTTGGAAACGAAACTGAATCGACAAGTTTGGTTTCAGTTTTGATTTGTATGAAAACTAAACCGAACCGATGTCTTCCGGTTTGATTATGGTTTAGGCCGATTTTGACACCGTCATGGTTTTGGTTTCGAAACCGAAAGTTTGATTCCGGTTCAGTTTCGGGTCAAAACCAAACCATGATCGAGTCTAGAAGCAACCAGAGAATTGAAAATAAAACATACCATGAGTCTATGCATTCTATATTTGACTATCAATGCAAATTAATTAAACCGATCATAATTAAATACCAAAACGCTAACATTTCCCCTTTTTTTATTACTCCGCGTAATATTCCCAGTATATTCTGTCTCAGCCACCCACCCTAAAGCCCATTCTCCGCCATCACAACGCCACCAAAAAATGGCGATCAACGAAAGCAAAGAACGTAAGAGATCAGAAAAATTGAGAAAAAGAACACTTACATGGACTTGGGATGAACTTGATCTCAGGAAACACATGAATCAAATAAAACACCTTCGTGGTCGCCGCTGTCTCGTCCCTCAGAGCCCACAACAAAGCGTCCATGCTGCTCTGACTCCCTTCCTTCTCCTCCACCACCACATACACTGCGTCCACCTCCTCGTCATCATCTCCTTGATTCCGACGATCATGACCGAAACCGTTGATGTCGTATGAGAACACGCTGCTCTCGATCGTCGACTCCTCCACTATAGGCGTCAGAGTCTGCCCGGGATTCTCGTCCACCTCCTCGATCTCGCTTGTGGAACTCGCAGTGTGATGACTGTTAACGGAAATGTACTCATATTTGATGTCGTCTTCGCTTTGTTGATTACTTCTGACAGTGGTTATGTTGGCGTCGTCCGCCATTGCTGGATTTGAAGTGTTTTGATGAGCAAACGAGTTCTGTTTTTTTGTGTTTGTTGTTTGATTTGATTGCTGTGACTTGTGAAAGTGGGATTTTGATTTGGTTTTGGAAACAGCGGGAGTCAAATTTTGTGCTTTCGTGGAAATCGTGTTGTGTTTTTCTCCTTGTTCTGGTGTTTTTTTCTTGTGTTTTTCTTGTTGTGTTTTGTGTGTTGTGGGCTGATTTTTCCTATTAATTGGGCAGGGGAGGCAAACAAGTCGGAACCGACACGTTGAATGGGAAGAGCGAGTCAAAGACTGACCCACTGGTACGGCAGATTTTTATGATAATAGGAGTACATTTATTTTTATTTTTTATTTTTCGAAAAGAGGAGTATATTTATTTGAAGACAATTGATATTTCTTGGAATAAACTTTATTTAGAGGATGGGTGACGTAAGCTAATACTTATTCCAGAATTTGTAAAAGTTTGATTATCATTTTCTTTCCAATATCAAGCAAGGTCAGCAAAAAATAAGGCTGCAAATTAACTTGATAGGTTTGGACTCAGTGTTCGACTCATTAATAACTCGTTCAATCTTGTTCTGGCATTAAGAAAAAGTGAACATGAACATAGACACTTAAACCCCTCCAGGTGACAATGTGCAAAAGTTTATAATTTTGTCATTTTGGAGGGAAAATACCCACAAAGCGCTAATTTTAATCCTTGAAGAAATTCAACTCTCCATCCATTTTTATTTATATGAAAAAATTTGACCCAACACATAATTTTATATATGTATCGATTTTTTATAAAATTAATAAATATTTTTTAATTGTAATGATGTATAAGTAGGGTTTAAAAGAGACAATGAGATAGAAGGAGAAAAAAAATGATGAATACTTTGATTAAATTAATATAAATTGATTAACAAATAAAAAAAATAAAAATATTATAAAAATTGAGACTAGTAGAAAAAATGTTAACAAATAAATTTGGATTGAAGGAGTACCACTTATACCATTGCAAACCCTAATTCTACTCACCTCCTCCCCCGACACTTTCGTCCCACACTCCTCCTCCCTCAACCTCGTAGCCACACCACACCACACACATATAGCACCATCACTTCCTTCTCTACACCATGTTATACACCTTTTTATAATTCTTACTCATCTCAAGTAAATTAGAAATTATATCCCTATTATTGGTTCTGGATAATTAAATTTATATAACAACGATGAGTACGAGTCTAAACCATAGGAAACGAAATTAAATTATAAAATAATTTATCAGATATTTATAATTTTCAATGAAATTAAAAATTGGGAAGATGTTGTTATACGAATTATAACGATTAAATCAGCTAAAGTAATTTTGGCTAGATTGAATTAACTTTTAACCAATTTGAAGAAGGTATATGACAATGTATTATGTTTTAGTTCTGGGTTTCATCGCTGATGTTAATTTTTTTTCCTAATTCCTTTTTTATGTATATTGTAGCTAGATAAAACCTAATTATATGTTATATCGTATACTATGATAATCAGATAAGAATAAAGTATCATCTTAACGATAATTAATCTTCGCAAAACGACAATATACGAAGGTTAATTAATTGTTGAATTATATCATAACTCAATATACCATAAACACTAAATAGAAGAGAATAATTCATCATTTAAGAATCATGGCATGAATAATTTAGGTTATACAGAAGAGAATAACGTAACCTATAGTTTGCTACTTTATATTATCAAAAAAAGAATGATAGTGTTATGTTTGATATTTTTAAGTCATAGATTGGTTAAAAACTAAATCATATCATATCAATACTAGTAAAAATAATCATAGTTCATTCATGATTGTCAATCAATAGAAAAATATGAATAACATATTCAATCTCAGAAATCATAGAAAATTAACATCAATACATCGTCATACAAATGATTTACGCTACGATCATCTTTAAAAAAAAAAACTGAATACGAAGCAAACAATCAAGATCCATTACAAATCAAGAATAGAAGTCTGAAAAATTAGGAATAAACCTAAAAACCAAAAAGGAATGGTGTTTTGATGATGATCTCGATATTCGCGACTCAAATGTCACGTTGATGATGACCATAGATCGATGGATTGAAGATCGTGTCTATCTCTAGTGTTAGAAAGTTATAGATCTGTTTAGTATGATTTAGAAGACGTATAGATCTCTCTGATATCCTTCTCTCGTCTATGGAAAACACTAGTATTTATGCATTCAATTTTTCATTTAATTGCTCTACTTTCCTTGAGCTCTTTGATCCCCTTTTATAGTCAGAGGGAATGAAGCCGTGACTTGTGTACTTGATCTGATGGTGACAGCTGATCACATGTGAACTTTCACTAATGTTGACACCTCATCTTTTTCAGATCCTCGTACTGTCACATTCTGAATCTCAAATCTTCGATTTGATTGATCCTCAAACTTCTGACCCAATCTTAGTAATCATCTCTATTGTACTCCAGTTTGCTGCACCTCAGTCTGAACTTAATATTGTTGAGACCTCGTCTGCACCTAGTCCCTACTGCAACCTCGTCTGCACTCAGATTTGATGAAATCCATGTATTTTTGTATTAGTTTTCTGTTGTATGTTCAATCCTAGATCCTGAAGAGTTTGTAGGTCTTTTGTTGTCCATATATGTCTTAGTTATTTAGCCGAAATTCTTTTTAGTAGTCTGCATCTAGTGGCCCACACAATGATCTCTATCTGTGGCCGTTTGCTCTCCAACATCTGACCTAAACTGTACATATCTACGTAATTTCCACCCTAAACACACTAACAACATTATGGCTAATACTCTTAAGTTTTGTTCATTAATTTCTATACAAGTGGAGAGATTGCACATTCCTATCAATCTTCCCCTAAATTGATGCTAACAAAACTCCTAAGTAAAACAACAAGGTAACTCTCTAAATTACATTATTTGATAAAAAGCTTGATCTAATTACTTGGACTAATGTGCAACAAAGGGTATGACCTTTGACCGGTGATACTCAATGCCTTCGCTACGCGTATGAAGTTGGTCTTTAGATCTTCTGTGATGTGTTCTTCTCTCCTCGTGGGGTAGCTCCTTCTGAGATCTGTGTCCTTATGGCCTTTCTTGTAGGGTTTTCTTCCCCTGAGTTTTATGGCTTGATGACCTCTCCCCTTGAGGCTTTTATCACTTTGCAGCCCTTTTGTCCTTGTGGTGTCACTATTGATTTTCTTTTAAGTTCGTCTGCAGTTTTTTCCTCTGCTGTGTTTTCCCTGGCTGTAGCTTTCTCTGCTGTCTTCTCCCCAGGAAGTCTTGTTGTCTCTTTTCCTTTCTCTGTTGTCTTTTCCCCTTTTTTCTTAGCATTGATTGCATATGTAAGGGCTTCGATTGTAGTTCTAAGGGCACTTAGTTTAGAAGTGGTTGTTTGTTGAGCAACTGTGGCTTTGGCAGTTTCAAGTTGAAGCTTGTTTTCTAACAATTCAAGCATTGTGTCATTGTTGCGAATGTGCTCCGTAAGCTTATGCTAGGTGGCTTTCAAGGATGCTTGTAATTTGCATAGTTCAGCTGATTGTTGTTCCCTTAACTTGTTCAGATTTGAGGAGCTGAGCTTATACTATTGAAGATTTAAGGCATTACCCCTTTGTATTTGATCTGTAAGTCCTTCGGCCATGTTGGAGAGCGTTGCCTGAAAGTCTTCAAAATACCTTTTTCTGGCAGTCTTCTCAGCTTCCAACTCTTCTACAACTGGTTACAGGCTGTTGAGGAGTTCCTTAAATACATCCCTTGTCCACTAATGCATATTGAAGGTTTCCTTATCCAATTATTTGAGTCTATATTCGACTATAGTTTCTGATGGAGATGACTACTGATGTGCAGATGATTCAGTCTCTGCTACTGTTCTTGCAGTAAAGGATGACCTTTCATGGATTGGGTCATCCTGACATCTGCAAGGAAATGTCTTAAATTCTAGCTGTAGACTGGGGTTTCAACTGAATATCAGATGTGCCACTATAGTGTAGGCCTTGGGGAAAACCTATAGATGATGGATCTGTCCTAGTTTGTACCATTTCAAATGAAGAGGGAGGTGAAAACTTCAGGTTTAGTGGACATGAATCTTGATGTTGCTCATTTTCATGGCCAGAGGAAGTGTCACTCGTTAGGTGTTGGTTGATTTCTTCAAGGTTGGCACCTTTAAGAGCGTTGTCTGTTATAGACTGTTCCTCTGTTTTGCAATGAGGTTATTTCTACTAATTCATCCTCTACGATGACTATTTCTTCTATCTGTATGGGAGTGAGGTCAATTATGGTAACTTAGGTGAACTCTGTTTGTTCTGTGGTCTGCTGGTAGTCTAGAGTGGCTTCTTTTGTGGTAGTCTCTGCTGGTAGTCTAATTGGATATGCGTTTGTTGCTGTTTCTTCTAAAAGAGTAGGCTCTGCTGCTGGTGACTCTGCTGTAGATGATTCTACTTTTGATTTCTCTTGGATCCCTTCTTCAGCTACCTCATCAATGATGTCATCATCATCATCATCATCTCCTGATGGTTGTGCTCTGTCGACTGTTGGCCTTGAGAGATAATCATAAATCTCTAAGGTAGCTGCCCTGACATGCTTATCTACTAACCTCTTCAATTCAGCTTCCATTTCAAGAGTATGCACAAACTCAATATGTTATAGTTGTGTCTGTCTGTGCCTTCTTATCATGAGAGTTTAATCTTTTATCTCGAGAACTCCATTGAATAGTATGTAGGGTTCAGTGGGTCTCTTCTTCTTGTTGGCCTTTATTTCTTTGTGGTAAGGTCTTTGAGGATGATCCCTCAATTTCTGCTACAATAAGTTGTCCAGTCTACTCTTCTATTGGTGTACACTGTGCTTCTGGCTCTATTTCTGTAGGTTGTGTAGTAGGAAGGTCCGATACTGTTTTCTCTTCCGAGGTCTACAAGACAGCCTTTCTTCTTGTCTCCTTCGTCTACTTCGGTCTGATTGCTTGTGCATTCCTGATCACCTTCCCCTTGGCCTTTTTAAGCTTCTTCTTATCAGGCTGGTATGCAACCTTTGCTGCAGTCTACACTGCTACTGGTTTCTTTGAGGAACCTATTGGTTGCTTGCCTATCTTCTCACGTCAATCAACTTGGCCACATTCCATGGTCTTCCTCCTTTGTTAGATAGCTTGTGGTTTTCCTTGAGAATGATGCTTATAACTCTTCCAAATATAGGTTGTTTGACCTCTACAGCCTTTGTCAGTTGATACATGAGCAGCTTGGCCCAACTGAGCTTGTGTTTGGTGAGAATTGCACACATTATTTCTTGTTAGTCAGACGTGATCTGATCTTTGGAGAATTCTCTCGACAGAATCACCTTCTTTACAACGTCTATAAGCAGCTTGTGTTCTTTGGACAGATATTTCTTCATGGTTCGTATCCCTTCCTTCTGTCTTTCTTCGCTGAGCATGGCTTGTCTTCCATCGGTCATCACAGAGGATGGGATATTTCTGGGTCCTTCATTTGTGACCTTGAAAAGCTGCTCCTTTGGTGGATGTATATGTGATGAATTGAAGGTCATCTGTAACCTTTGCCTTTTGATGAAGTTGAGCACCTCCTCATCCTATATCATGCTTGTCTTTTCAAAGAAGTACTTTAGGTATGCGTCTTGGATCAGCTCAGATATTTCTTTTACCTTATCCGATTCATTCTTTAATGTTTTAAAATCAAGAACTAGTCCTATCTACAACTCAACCTTTCTAGTTGGACTTCGTTGCTCTTGAAATTTACCATTTTAAGAGTGTTGGATCGGATGTTGGCCATTTTCTATGGAATTGAAAGAATTTTTTTAGTTTGTGAGAGAGAATGGAAAGAATTTGTAAGCTAGGATTTGCAGTAAAGCGCAATAGAAAGAGAGAAAGTGAGAGAGTAAAAAAGTGTTTTTGATTGAAAATTATTTAGAATTTATATTCCTTGAAAAAGTTATCGTTGCTATTTTTTAACTAACCATTACGCAGAATCAATCATTGATTTGACCGTTGCGGGATTCTAGGCAATCCGTTTTTTTAAAAAAATTATTCCTTTCCAAAAATAGAATTACACTAGAGCAAGAATAATGATGGTTTGCATTCCACATGTGCAGTAGAGCAGTAAAGGAGTAGAGGATTTTGGCCATACCCAATTCACCTCGGAATTTAAAAAATTCGTTCTTATCAAGAGGCTTTCTAAAAATGTTTGTAATTTATTTTTCTGTTAGAATATATTTCAATTTAATGTGACATTTTTGTACATTATCTTTGATAAAATGATATCTGACATTAATGTGCTTGATCCTTACCTTAAAAACTGGATTTTCTAAACTTTGTGTTACATATATATGGTCACAAAATATTAGAGTTTTAGTAAATATTATACCGTACTCTGCAAGTTATGACCTCATCCACAGTATTTGGGAAGCAAAACTTCCTATAGCTATATATTCTGCTCCTGTAGTAGAAGTTGACATCGTGGTGTTCTTCTTGCTGGACCATGAAATCAGTCTTGCATCAAGAAATTGACATGATCAATTTGTGTTTTTTCTGTCAACTCTACAACCTGCAAAATATGCATCTGAGTAGCCTGTTAGTGTAAAATCTGATTCCCTAAGACACCATACACCCATATTTGGTGTTTCTTTGAGATATCTGAGGATTGTTTTTACTACAATGTAATGAGATTCTTTGGAATCAGATTGATATCTAGCACATACGCAAACTGAGTACTGAATGTCTGGTCTACTTGCAATAAGATATAGTAGTGAGCATATTATTTCTTTATACATTGTTTTGTTTATTTTTTCCACTTTCATCCTTATCAATTTTTATTGCTTTACTCATGGGGGGTCTTCATGTAGCTTGTATTTTTTAATCCATATTTTTTAATTGTGTTTTTCAAATACTTGGCTTGATTTATAAAAATCCCACTTCCTAACTGTTGTACCTGAAATCCTAGAAAGTATTTTAATTCTCCTATCAAACTCATCTGAAATTTTGATTTCATTAATGTAGCGAATCTCTCACACAGTTTGTTATTAGTACAGGAAAATATAATATCATCAACATAAATTTGCACTAATAACACATGTTCTTTATGTTTCTTGAGAATAAGGTGGTGTCTATCTTGTCTCTCTAAAAGATATTTTCACATTGAAAAGTTGAGAGAGTTTCATACCATACCCTTAGAGCTTGTTTCTATCCATATAATGCCTTGTCTAACTTCTAAACGTGACGTGGATGTTCAAAGTCTTCAAAACCAGGAGGTTGTTCAACATATACCTCCTCTTGCAGCTTTCCATTTAGGAAGGCACTTTTCACATCCATCTGATAGACTTTGAATCCTTGATAGCTTCCAGTCTTATAATAAGGCAAAGGTCTCTTCAAAATCAATTCCTCTTCTTGCGAGTAACCTTTTGCGACTAGCCTAGCTTTATTTCTGATGACTTCTGTAAAGTCCAAGTTTCAACCTAGAGGGGGGTGAATAAGTTGTTTCAAAACTTTAATCAAACTTTTGATGTGGAATACTAGTTATTTTCATACCACTGTTCTATGCAGACTACTTAGGTAGTCTGTAGATGACAGTTGGTGATCTGCAATAGAGAGTTCAAACTCTTTGAGTTTTATCTCTGTTTGGCTGTGATGATTTGTTTCTAACTAATCTAAATATCAATACAGTAAAGGCAAATAATAGACACAGTATTTATACTGGTTCGGACACTCGATATCAAATAATAATCGAAAGGTTAGTCCAGTCTTCTCTTGGTCACTAGTGTAGTCAAGCCAAGAGGTGAGTATCACTATCTTCTTGTTTAAGCTTATAATAAACTTCATTTTTACAAGTTATCTAACTTGTACAAAAAGATAAAAAACCTAAATCTTTTACACATATCCAAACTCTGGACTCTGCTACAAGATTTGGTCTTCTGTAGACTAGTGACACCCTCTTCACTGTATCTTCACTATTTAGCTTTCTTGAGTAATCTCTGAATTTCTGATTACATTGCACTTTTTGCCTTTTAATCCTTATTCAACAATCTTATTACAATAAGCCTCAACGATTCCCTTTTAATGGTTCAAGGAACGAACCTGTAGACAACGCATTGTTCCTGAACTGACAATTTGCCACTCATGTCCCCCACCATCTCGTTTCGAATGCTGACAGTCCACTATCTCCAGAAATTGTGTCGTTGCTACTTTAACTCAAATCTCCGTTTGACTTACTCCAGACCTTTGACCCAACCACCACCAACCATCCTCTGCTGCATCCAGTCTACTGCAACCTTTAGTTTGCACTCAATCTCTATCGGCATCCCATACTGCAACCCTAGTCTGCACCTAGTCTCTGCTGCAACTCTAGTTTGCACCCATATCTACTACACATTGATGCATTCTATGTTGGTCCTCGTCTGCAAGCTCAGTTCTGAGATCCTAGAGCCTTTGACGTTCCTTTGTTGCTCATCAATGCAATAGTTGTTCATTCAAAGTCCTCTGTAATAGTCTGCATCTGGTGGCTTGCACGATACCCATACATCTGCAGCCGTCTGCTCACTGGCATCCAACCTAAACTGTAACTACCCACTTGACTTCTAGCCTAAACACTCTAACTACATTATGACTAATACATCTCAATTTTGCAACATCAATTTCTATATAAATGGAGGGATTGCACATTCCTATCAACTTTCATTTTCATCAGTTTTGTTCCTGAACACCCACTTACAGTCAACTACTAGATAATTTTTGGGTCTTGGTACTAGATACCATACTTTGTTTCTTTGAAACTCATTTAGTTCTTCTTGCAGGGCATCAATCCAGTTTGCATCACTTAAAACTTCATTGGTTGTCTTTGGTTCCATTTCTGATATGAAACATATAGACAAGCATTCTCTGGTTGTTGCTCTTCTAGTCCGCACAAGTGCATCCTTGTTTCCAATGATGTCATCCTATGTATGTGTCTTGATCCATCTCCTTTTGTCTTGATCAATGATTATGTGTTCTAATTTTTGTTGTATCTTCCCTTTAGTGTGTACAGACTGCTCATCCTTTTCTATAACTTTAGGACTTTCATCTTCATCCTGTTTATTATCTATGCATACACATTCTTCATCAAAGACATTAGCATCACGTATAGATATTTCAGATTTATCAAAGGAAATATAAACAGACTCCTCAACTGTCTGTGTTTTGATGTTATATACCATAAAGACCTTAGTAGTTGTGGAGTATCCTAAGAAGGTTCCCTCCTCTATCTTAGGATCAAATATCCCTAGATGATTTTTGTTATTATTATATATGTAGCATTTGCATCAGAAAACATGAAAGTTTTTTTATACTTGGTGTCTTTCCTTTCCATAATTCATAGGGAGTTTTCTTGTGGAGTTTATGCATAATACATGTATTATGGATATAGCATGCAGTGTTTAATGCTTTTGCCCAGAAGATTTTTGGTAAAGTTGCATCAGTAAGCATTGTTCTGGTTGGTTCTATAAGTGTCCTATTCTTTCTATTTTGCTACACCATTTTGTTGAGGTATTCTAGATGCTGAGAAGTTATGCTTAATTCCATGATCATTACAGTAAACATCTACTCCTGTTTGATCAAATTCAGCACCATGATCACTCCTGATCGTGATTACTTCAATGCCTTTCTCGTTTTGAACTTGCCTCAGGAATCTAGTTAGCAGACTATAAGTTTTACTCTTTTTGTGCAAGAATATTACCATGTATACTTTTTTCTATTTAAACTTTCTACTTCTACTGGATCAAAAAGATCCATATATAATA
The DNA here is from genome assembly GCA_001925005.1 of Drosera capensis. Classification (NCBI taxonomy): domain Eukaryota; kingdom Viridiplantae; phylum Streptophyta; class Magnoliopsida; order Caryophyllales; family Droseraceae; genus Drosera; species Drosera capensis. The sequence goes on along the minus strand of LIEC01010528.1, from coordinate 14,991 downwards.
GCTTTAGAATTCTACATGATTCCGATGAGTTTACAGGTTTAAAACTTGCTCTCGTCTGCTTTCCCTCTTGGCATAGTCTGTACAACTTATCTTTTCAAAATTTTATTTGAGGAATTCCTCTCCCTAGGTTTTTGTGAGGATAATTCTGCTATATTTTTGAAATTTAAAAGAGCTAATCTCTTATGTCATAGTCAGTTTGTATCTTCAGCACCTTTTATATAAAAATATATATTTGTTCTTATTGTGATGAGATAAAGTCTACTGCATAAATATTTCCTTTTCTGGTTCCTACCAATTTGACTTCTTTGGTGACTTTGTCTCTTACTTGACATGAATCATGAGTAAATGAGACGTCATAATTTTTGTCACATAACTGGCTAATGGAAAGCAGTATATGTTCTAAGTCTTTAACATAAGCTATATCTCTAAAGATTAAAGAAGTTGTACCAAGGGTTGCATAACCTTTAGTTTTACAAGTCTTTCCTCCTCCGAAGATGACTAGGGGTCCTTTATCTTTTCTGTAACTTTCATAATACATTTGTTCCTAGACATATGTCCAGAACATCCATTATCAAGGTACCACGTTTCACCTTGTTGTTCTTAAAGTTGAACATTGAAAACTATTTTTTTTCATGAAACAGAGTTGAGCATTAAAGATTATTTCATCATCATCTGAGTCTGTCTCACTCTATGTCTTAATAGCATAGGCTTTGGTCTTTTCCTTCCTTCGAGAGTTCCCTTTGTTGTATTTCTTTTTATTCCTTTGTGCAGACGAATCCTGTGTAGTCGTCTGCATTGTGTAGAAAAGTGCTCTGGCTTTTCGTAGTTATAACAAACTTCTTTCTATGCTTATTTAGCCTTTGTTGAGAGTTCTTCCTGAATTTTTTCTTCTTGAACAACTTTATGAATTTCTTGCCCATCAGTGTAAGTTCTTATGATATTACTTGTTCGCTTACAGATGAAATGTCTCTAGTTTCCTCTTCTGCCATAGATCTTAGAATTTTCTCTTGAGTCTTGAAGGATAGAGTTTTTCTCTTGGCCTCATCAATTTGTCTCTTCTGCTCAACTTTCAGGTTGTAGGTGTACAACACACCGTACAGTTAGGCTAAGGACATCTTAACAAGATCCCTCGACTCCCTTCTCGCTATTGTCTTTGCCCCTAGATCTCACCAAACGATCTCATGAACTTCAAGTTGACTTCCTTTTTATCAAAAGTCTTCCCTAAAGTTTTGAGATTGTTGATGGGTACATTGAACCTCTCATAAAAACTGGTTAAGTTCTTCTCCGATCTCATTGAAAGCCAATCGTACTGCTGCATCAGGAAAGCCTTCTTATGTCCTCTGATTTCATTTGTTCCTTTATTCATGAGCAGTAGAGCGTCCCATGCTTCATTTGCAGTGGTTGTATGAACCACTATCTCAAACATGTCATCATCAAGAGCTTTCAATATTTGATTCCTTATCCTTCTGTCCATCAGTACTGGATCTCAGTCTTCTTTTACCCAAAGGGATTTGGGCTTGTCCACTTCATTGTTTGCATCAGCTGGATCTGGCATCGTTGGCATGTATGGTCCATCAGTTATGATGTAATGCATTCTTTCATCTATTGAATCCAGATGTACAAGCATCCTCAGCTTTTAGTGATTAAATTTGTCAAATAAGCATGTTGGTGGCTCTCCGCTGTTAGAGCATTTGGATAGCTTTGGAGGAGCCATGTTTTCTTCACAAAATAAACTGTTATTATCCTCTTGCAGATATAAATCAAAATATATGACCTTTTCTTTCCTAAACTGTTAGGTCTGGAAAGACTGAGGCTTTGATATCAATTGTAAGATCCACAAGTTCAACCTAGAGGGGGATGAATAGGTTGTTTTAAAATTTATCAGTGTAATGCAACATAATAATTGATTTTAACACACTGATATTCTTTGCTGACTACTGAGATAGTCTGCAGCAGAGATTTAAACTCTGTGAGTTTGTCTCCGTTTTACACCAATGAAAAACAAATAAAAAACACATGATTTATACTAGTCTAGACACTCATTTTCAACTGATAAACGAGAGCTTAGTTCAATTTTTTCTTGGTGACCAGTTTAGTCAATCCAAGAAGTGAGTTCACTATCTTCTTATTTTTGGTTTACAAGACAACCCCTTTATAAGCTAGCTAATTTGTCAAAGTCGAAGAACCTATATCCTTGCACAGATCCTTTACTGGACTTTGCTACAGTTTCTATCCTTTATTGCAGACTAGTGAACCATTTTCTTCTTGTTTTTCTCAATTCAGCTCTCTTGGGCAGTTCTGAATTTGGATTCTTTTTGCACACTTGTACGTTCAATTTTTCATTCAATAGCTTTGCCTTCCTTGAGCTCTTTGATCCCCTTTATAGGTTGAGAGAATGAACCCATGACTTGTGTACTTGATCTGATCATGATAGCTGATCACATGTGAACCTTCACTGATATTGACAGTTCAATTTTTTCAGATCCTCATATTATCCCATTCTGAACCTCAAACCTTCGATTTGATTGATCCACAAACCTTTGACCTAACCTTAACAATTATCTCTGGTGCACTCTAGTCCGTTGTATCTCAGTTTGTACTCAGTACTGTTGAGACCTCATCTACACCTAGTCTCTGTTACAACCTCGTTTACACCCAGATCTGATGCAATCCATGCATTATTGTGTTGGTCCTTTTCTGCAAGTTCAATCCTAGATCCTGAAACATTGGTAGGTATTTTGTTGCCCATGCATGTTTTAGCTACTTAGCCGAAATTCTCTGTAGTAGTTTGCATCTGGTGGCTCACATAATGCTCTACATCTGTGGCCGTCTGCTCTTCAATATCTGACCTAGAGTGTAACTACCTATTTAATTTCCAGTCTAAACACACTCACAACATCATGGCTAATACTCCTAAATTTTGTTCATCAATTTTTTTTATACAGGTGGAGGGATCGCATATTGCTATCAATCTCCGCCTAAATTGCTGCTAACAAAATTACTAAGTAAAACAATAAGCTAACTAACTAAATTACATTGTTTGACAAAAAAACTTAATCTAACTACTTAAACTAATGTGCACCAAAGAGAATTACCTTTTACATATGATAGTCACTTCCTTTGCTGCGCTTGTGAGGCTGGTCCTCAGATGTTTTGTGGTGAGTTCTTCTCTCATGTAGGGTTGCTCCCTCTAAGATCTATGTGGGGTTTCCTTCCTTTAAGTTTTGTGGTTTGATGTCCTCTCCCCTTGAGGCTTTTGCTGTTTTGCAACCCTTTCTTTCTCTATTGCAGCTGTTGTCTTTCTTTTAAGCTCGCTTGCAATTTTCTTCTCTAGTGTCTTTTCCCTGGCTACAGCTTTCTCTGATGTCCTTTGCTCAGGAAGCCTTGTTGCCTCTTTTCTATTCTCTACTATTTTCGCCCCCTTTTTGTTAGCATTGATGACATATGTAAGGGTTTTGATTGGAGTTCTTAGGATTCTGAGTTCAAAGGTGGTTGTTTGCTGAGAAATTATGGCCATCGTTTTTTAGATTCTCGTACTGTCACATTTTGAATCTCAAATCTTCGATTTGACTGAATCTTAAACCTTTGATCCAACCTCAGCAACCATCTCTGCTACATTTCACTCTGTTGCACCTTAGTCCGCATTTAGTACTATCGAGACCTCGTCTGTTCCTAATCCCTGCTGCAACCTCGTCTGCACCCAGATCTGAGTAGCATATATATGTAAAATATCTCCATCTTTTTAACCCAAAAGCGTAGGTTAGTTGATTATAGATTTTTCATATATATAAATTATTCATGATTTTTCTCTGCGATCGATGTGAATGACTATTTAATTCAATGCATACCACAACAAGCTTTTTCGTCCACTACTACAAAACAACCGAACGAAGTAAAATCTATATTCGAGCATCTGTTACATTCCAGAAATAGCAGACATCTACGTCACATCTTGCAAAACTGGCATCATATCATAAAATCCAACTTAAGATAAATAACACCCCTTTTTTTCATTACATGACAACAGATTGATTTGACATGCCAATTTATGTATATTGATTTTATGAATATTGACTTTTTTATCCTTATAGTTTTGTGAGAAAAAGGAGTGAAAAGAAAAACAAGTAATAATATGATATATAAAATAAAAATTTAAATATTTTAATAATTTCATAGAAAAACAATTTGAAATATGAAAACATAATAATTTTGATGTGATAACTAAATATTATAATTTCAATGGAAGGGAGTTATGAGAGCGTACTATAACAATCACTTTCTCCCTTGATCACATAAACTCCTACCTAAACCCTCACACCATACAAATGACTTCGACTCAATAGGTAACAGAGGCCGCCAAGCTTCAGTCCAGTGTCATGCTCGCAATGACACCATGTCACATAGCTTATCCCAGCTCGCAGTTTTATCCCGACATATCAGCGAGGAAACCGATGTCCGTACCATCTTTCTCTATTCTCTGTCATTGGTGTTTGATGCTCTTGGTATTGTGTTGTGTGTTTTTTTTTGTGCATTTAAAAATCCTAAAAAAATAAAATAAAATTAAAACTGAACTGAAAAAAATCAATCCTTAAAAAAAAGAATCTAAGAAAATAAACCTAAAAAATTATACCCATAAAAAAAACAAATCCATAAATAAAACCAAAATCTTCAAATAAATTTATATCGTTGGATCCAGATGATATGCTCTTCCCTCCCGGATCTCAAATCTCTTTCTCGGTCCAGATGATATGCTCTTCCCTCCCCAACTACAGGGGATCTCAAATCTTTTTCTCTCCTGTACTGTCGTCATGCCCGGTCATCTCTGGAAGAAGTCCCGCACCGCATGTTTAAGTAAGCATCATGAAGCATAACTGTTTGGATCCTACAACATTTAAAACATTGGCACCATGAAGCAATTCTACAATTTAAGTAAGCATCATGCATGCCATCAAATTCCTTTGCTACATCTCCAAATCTATTTTCCAATTTCTCATTACCGACATTGTGACTATGTCACGGCCGCCTCCAATGCTCTTGCGCCCTTTCACCTGGAATAGAGTCAATAAACTATCTCCTCTTGCTGATATTGTGTCTTAGGTGTCGAAGAAACTGACTTGATATGTCTGGTTAAGCAAATTTCCATCTCTGTACTGTACTTCAACACGACCAACAATATCTTGAATATAAGCAGGTATAGATGTGTAATCAGAGCTTGCACAATATCAACCAGAGCTTGCGTAAATTGAACACTGAAATTACATGATGGAATGACAAGTTTTTAAACTACTGCAAACATCAACTTGACTTTAACTTCAGGAAACTATACAAGGCCCTTGCTCATTGCTCACTAGGTCTAAGAATAAGTTAACATCAATCAACAGTTCGGTTGACATATGCTCCCACCAGGTTGCAATTTTGAAATCTAGAGGGAAGTTAAAAGGAAAAACAGTTTGCTCGTAAACCTAAGGAATTTTGTGGACTATTCTAGAAAGAGAATGCAGAGTTCTTCAAGGTGGGAACTTAAAACCGCTTACTGGTTCCCAACAGAGGAAGCTTCCAAGTTTCCCCTTTACTCAACTAATCTTGAACAAATTTTTATGAACCTTCGGCACGAATCGGCAAGTCAAGGAAATTCTTTTTCCTGTCCTACGAACAACCTTAAATTGTCTGGAGCTTCCCTCCACCACGGTTTCCACCAAGTCTGGCATCAGCTTGTCATTTCCATGAGCTTTCAAGGACTCTGCAAGATTCACAGCCTGTGGTGGAAGAGTAAGGATACAGAATACTCAAGCAATGGAGCTACACCAGGCCATCATCAAAGCCACTTCTTCTCAAACCAATAAATCGTTCCGTAATTATTCTTCTTTTTTTTCTTTTTCTTTCATTAAGGGGAATTAAATCTAAAAAATAGTCAGAGAGAGCATACCCTATCACAGTATTGCAGCGTGCTCCCTTCTATGCCATGCAAGTAGTCTGACGGCAAGAAAGATTTGTGCAAGTTATCATCAAGATGAAGATGATTGTGGAGTTCAAAAGAACACCAAAATTAATCCCTACCAGAGTAAACCAGGTCCTTGAAAATCAAGAGACTGCGAGGCATCAACAATAGAGAAAAACTATTTTGATCATGACAACCCTCTGAGTGTCCATCACAAGCATCATGGCCGAGGGTTCTTTGTGAGGCATGAACACAATCCTTCAACTTCGAGTGTGGAGTGAAATCCATAACCGCAGGTGAACCAAGAGACAATATCGCCGCAGCAGGAAAATAAGCTGGTCCATCTTGGTGTGGCTGCATGAAAATAGAGAGGTGAGACTTGATAATTCTCATTGTCCTTTCTCCAGCCCATAGATTTGAAAGCACTACAGGATCAACGTAGAAAAATTGTGTGATAAATTCCAAATACAATATTAGCTAGTGCAAAGGACATGTCTGACTTGAAGAAACATGCTTGCCCTTACATCCCATCCCACTACATAAATCACATAAAGTCATCTAAACACGTATAACTCGTGTTGGGATCTTTTTCCCCCCTTGGAAATGACACTTTCCTTGTTCCAATCAAAGAAAGAGGTCACAGGTTCTCCTTGTCCAGTGTAATTTGGCATTAACCCATAGGTATAGTTAGTGTTTCTGTTGTGTTTCAGAATAGAGGAAAAAAGAATACACCAGATCCATAAAACAGAATCCCAAGTGAGAAGACCCAAACACATGTTATTCAGTAAAAAAGTGCAACAATATTAGAAAATCCTGTCGCTCTCCCCAGCACAATACAGAAAGGTGTTACATGCAGACTTGCAGTAATGGAAAAGACATTAAACTTCATGTACTAGGATAATTACTCTGGCAGTCTAGTCATGAATTAGCATCTAGTGTCTAATAAGTTCGACAAGATAATCACCATAAGAAAACTAGTAACTGCACCAATCAGCAAAGAAAATGGCTGATGAGCTGGGAAATCTCTTTAGGCTAAGTGTGGTGAATAGGCTGGGAGAGATGCCTTTAGGCAGGCTAACTGGTACAGAGTTTACCTATCTGCAGTTGCTGGATATAAATCATGTTTATTTCACTCGTTCTTAATAAGCATAATCAGAACAGCAGCAAGGACAGGAGAAACTCAACACATATAGTTATCTACTAACCATTATGCCCTGATCTGGGAGGTATTCATTTATAAGGACATGGTTAGGTTCTGAAGGAAAAATCTTTGATCCTACAAATATTCTTTGGGTGATCTTGGTTAGCCAAGGAGGCACTGCAAAGAAGCATACATCGTCAGTAGAAATAAAGTTAGTAACCTTTCCTGTTATTAAAATCAGTCACACAGTTCTCATTAGCCAACCCCGTGTATTGGAGTATGCACAAAGGGAATCTATGACTAGCAATAGGTGTTGCTTGCAATGATACAACAACTGGTTAACGATAAAAGAATTTTTTACAACAGTAGGATCTCTGTTAGCACTTACCAACACCAAGTGCTATCAGTAGATTCCGTTTCCATTTGGGTAAAGCTTGGTTTGTTGTTGCGGTTGAAAAATGTTCTCATTCTTGGATTATTGAAGCAGCTAGAATCACAAGGACATAAAAGAAACTCTTAAGTTGTCTTTTCTCTTGCAGGAGACCACATGAACCTATTTTTTGAGTCAATTTGTAGGCTGACAAATTAACTTGATGAATCATGGGTTCATTTCTCAAACGACTTGAACTTAGCGAGCTTCCAATTACTACCAGCCTCATTGTCTTCAAGTTAAAAAGATCTTCATTACACAAAGTAAGGAAAATGAGAAGCCTGCTCGGAATCCACAAAGTAATGTTAATTGAGGGCCTCGCACTCTAGCTTATTCTTAGGAGAAGTGGCAAGTTGTCTTAGGAGTCTAAAGTTTTATTTTAAGCTTGTGTTACAAATTAAGGAAACTAATACAAATATATATACTGCGGAATTACCTAGTGTTAAAGTATCCCATATCAGAGTCCATTTTATACTTAAAAATGAAAGAATTCATGCGACCATAACCTTTCAAGATTCAGCGAAAACATTTAATTTTGTTTCCTACATTATCAGAATTCAACAAACTTCAAAAATACAAGTGAATAGTTGATGGTCGGTATGCCGGACATGAACTGCAGAAAATTTTTTCGGCTTACATTTCTGACCAAGAAGACCCTTCTCATGAACAACACCTCCTGCAACACATACCAAGACCAATACAAAAGGTTTATCATCGGCATAAAAAAAAGCCGACGTGATTATCAGTACTGAAGACACTACATGCTTTTTAACATCTGTTGCATCTTTCATATTACCCCAATTCTGCAGTCTCCTGTTCTTCAATATCTTCCACTTTGAAATTGGTGCTTGGTAGATCTAGAAAGTGGAAAAAAGAAAGCAGAAAATATTTTCATTTCCAAGGAAATTGATGATTACGAACAGGAAATACATACAGAGGAAAGGGAGGAAAAGTACGTGGTTCATGAGCTGAGCTTCCTCAGCGTCAGTGACGAAATCGGGAATATATATCACAGTTGGAACTGAACCAACTGTGACATTCCGTAAGCTCTCATCTGCCACCATTTCTACATTGTTCATCATCACATTAAATGCAACAAAGCCATAAATTATCAGCTCGCACTATCGATGTCTATTATCTCAATGCACACGAATACAGAAAGGTACACTAATGACAACATCAGAAGGGATTATATTAAAAGCATAGTTACCGAATACTCTATCAACCCTCACGTACCGCGAATTGGGTACAACGTACCATAGTGCGATACTCAAAGAAAAGTCCATAAAATTTATGCAACAATTAGCATACCACCTACCAGGCCTTGCATATCGCAAAGCATATCTGCATTTTAAAAATCACTAGAGGCAGACCATAAGAACTTCAGGCAATTCTTAATCATAGACAATTTTACAAAGGAGATAAATCGTATAACCTATGTGCATTGCTTTCACTATCAAACATTGCACCTAAGTTAGAGAAAATGTATGCATAAAGCTTAAAATTAAACCCAATATAACATGATTCAAACAGATCTCGTGTAAAATAATACAGGACGACAACAGTAGTTATAGTTTAATAATTGAAACTTATAGCTATACAGTCCTTATGTTCAACGGCCTAGTTAGAGAACATATATAAACTCAACTATCTTGAATCACCAATTTTGATTGCCATAAAAAAAAACGGAGGCAAAAAAAAAGGAGATCCTCCAGGCAACAAACATGTCTTCGAGGCATACAACTTTCTATAAACTTCAAGGCGAGTGCTATGCAAACTTAGTCTTATCACAACAATGCCTTCACAACCATGACTTGCATATCAATTATGAAGACTCAAGATTGGAATTAATTAACCCAATGACCTTCGTAGCACAGCAAACTCATTGTCTTTAACAATAACATAAACCAGCAGAGGCTCATCAGTCATCACCACCACCATACATACAAAGAAAAAGGAAATTATGGGAATCTCTCCAAGTAATAGGTGCTGCTAACAGTGATCCAATACTAAAGACTTGAAAAGTTTATATTTATTTTGTTCAATTAGTAATATTTTTGAATCCCCACTGGTAGCATCACCCACTGGTAGTAGCAGTAACACATTCATCTTGTCCTATCACTAATGTTAAGATCAGAAGGATTACATTAGAACCTGTAAATGGTAGATTTAGGTCAATTAATGTTGACTGTTTTGGTGGTATCGATTATCACATTAAAAAAAGGAGAGCAATACAGAGCTTAGAATCATAGTTGGTGGAACAATTAGCGGGAGAAAAAAGGCAGCGGCTCTCCCCTTGCTTGTAGAGAGGGCGACGTTGGGTCGCCGACGAGAATCAACGTTCTGGTGGAGGGGTAGGCGTCTCTGAGAGGATGGAGTGGCACAGGTATGGCGGAAGCACCTATTTCACTGTCAAAATTTTCTCATCAACGTCAAAGAAGAAATCGCTTCCCCAAGAAACAAATTTAGTACTTCTGAATAAATCGCTTCCTCATGAGATGATTTCTCACCAACAAAGATCGCTTTCTGAGGAGGCGATTTATCATCAATAAATGGAGCTGAATTTATATTTTGAAAATATTTTTATGAAAATTAACATAGAACTTACACAACAATAGAAAAAAGTTACAACTTGATTAAGAAAATATAATACAAGGTGAATGATGCAAAAGTTTCAAGTTATTTAACACACCTTAAAAAAACCGAAATCAAATAACACAAAAAATCGTCTCCTAACACAAGAAAAACTAGTTTCAAGTGATTTAGGATTTTTATTGATTAGAAATCGCTTCTTCAGGAAGTGATTTTTTTAAAAACAGTAAAACTCGTTTATCGGGAAGCGATTTCTTTTTTGACGTTACAAGAAAAAAATAAACATCAAAAAACAATGGCGACAATCTATTAACAAAATTTGAGCTTTGTGTATTGCTTTAACCTCCTTATATATGCATAGAACCCAAACCAAACCAAAGCAGGACCTGTAATCCATAATGACTGTTCAACACCACAAAGTTTGTTTGAACAGATACATCTGAAATTGCAATTTGTAACCTTACCACAAACGTAAAATATAGCTCTGATAAAATGTAACCAAAATTACAAATGCTTCGCCACTCGGTAGAAGAGAGTCAATAGACAAAAAAGATCATTATCCTTTAAAACTCCAATGCCAATCACTTATCAAAATATGCACAGGTTACAGATGAGATGGCTCCATTAGGAGTACACTTATATGAGGATAATACACCTTGTGTTGCCCAACTTAGAGAATGTTACATCAAAGACGACATAACAAAATATATATCACCAAAATCCTTTTGGTGACACGTAAAATCAATGTAGGACAAATCTGCTCAAGTGACAACTTGGCAGATTTATTAACAAAACCATTATCGGGAGCAATCTTTATGAAGTTCAGACACAAGATAGGAATGAGAAGGCTTAATAATCTTCTTGAACAAAATTTCAATGTTTATGGGGGTTTTGTTTGAGAGGAATATTGTACTCTTTTTGTTTTACCAAGATTTTTATCCCACTGGGTTTTTCTTGATAAGGTTTTAACGAAACAATCTTAATAGGTGATAAATACATCAAGGAGGAGTCTTATAATTATTTAATTATTATTACCCTTTGAAATTGATGTATCCACATCTCAACCTAGATATTTTTCTTTAGAACTCATCTATTTTTGTGATTATTAAAGGGACTTATTTAATTAACTATTAATTAGACCTAATCATCTTAATTTTGTGAGAAAATTAGATGTTACTTAATCATCTTGAGTCCTATAAATAGAGCTCATTTGTAAGGTGTTATGTATATATTTCTAAGAGAAGAAAACCTTTCTTTCTCTCTCTAAAATAATTTAGTTACTTTGTTAATTCTGATGTTTATCATCCGATGAAATCAAATCGGATATATTGACGACTCAGTTCAACTGATAAAAACACTTGTTTTACAACATTTAGAACCATTTTATACTATCGTAAATTGAGATCTATCTCCTTCCTCCTCCAACTCTAATTTTCAACCACACAATTTGTCTTTCTTCACCTACTTTAATTCCTTCACACATAATATTTGCTATAAATGAAAACGTTGTAAACATTTTGAGACATCCCAAATTGATAGAAAATCTATGGGACGGAGGGAGTACTAGTTATGATCATCATTAGTGTCACAAAACCATAAGAGTTATTCGTTATAACGATATTACGAATTTCCCATCCTTATCAGGTCTTTTTCATAATCAAAATATCTAAGTTTAGTGTTATGTTGATACTCATAAAAAAATGTAACAAAAAAAAAACATTTACTTAGTATCATACTCAAAAACAAAATTGACACAAAATACTACATATAAGACTCAAACTTGAGAATTAAAAAAAAAATTGAACTCCTAATCACTTGCATCATCAATACTGAAATAGTGTAACAAATCGAAGTTACTGTTGATATTTTGGTCCGAAGGAAAAGAACAGGGAAGAAACCCTAACCCCATACAGTCACAAGACCAATCGCTGCCAACGCATCCCCCCGCCGCCGACGTTGAACACCTCATCACACTTTTGCATCATATCATTTCGAGGTAATTCCAAATTTCTCTTTTTCGCACAATTCTCACAAAATTTCGCCCTAAAATTCCACGACCCAATTCTATGAGTTCACAAAAATTCACATTATCCCCTTTTTTTAAGGGCAAAGAGGGTATTGGAAACAAACTCTTTGCATAGCGTGGGCTAGTTTTCCCTCCCTCACCAAAACCAACCGTCCCAAACTGCTCGACTTCCTCATCCCGATGAAAATCATTATTAGGTTATCTCATGACACCTATGTCATATTAATCGACGATAATTCCTTATACAACAATTTACCTCATTTATTCATATAGCGATCGTTGAATTGATAGAACAATTTAATCCTACTAATTTCATTAAACGTTATTTTCCCTTATAATTAACATGTTAAATAGAGTATCTTATTAAGTTATACCCTCATATTTTATCGATAATTTATTTTATTATGAATAAGCTTAATTCTAATTTATATTTGTAATATAATGATTGTAACAAGTAATTAATCAACAGTGATCATAATTCTAATTTATATTCGTAAGATAATGGTGTACCAATAATTATTCAACAGTGGTCACCCACACAGCGCAATTACCCCATCCATAATCATCTCTTCCTAACCGCAACCCGCGTATCATCGTGCAATCACACCATATCACGCTTCAGAACCACATCAAGGATTCATCACATCAAGGGAATTTTTAAGGGGTTGGGTTACCTCACGCGAGAGGGAGTCAAGCAGGGATTAATTGGTGTTTGAGGTGAGGCGGAGGCGGCAGCCGGTGGCAGCCTCTGGTCGGCGACGGCGGCGGTCGACGCGACGACGGTGGCTGGGGAAGGGAGAGGGGGGTGGCCGGCGGCGAAACTGGGTCGGCGGCGGTGGAGAGTCCGGGGAGGAGAGGGGAAGAAGAAGGGGGAAAAGGGGGGAGCCGGTGGCGGTGGTTGGCAGCGACGGCAGCGGCTGGCGATATCGTGGCGGTGGCTGGCAAAGGTTGATGGAGGTAGCGGTGGGGAAGGGTGAGGGAGAGAAGGAGAAGGAGAGGGAGAGTGGGTGAATCGGGGAAGATGAAGAAGTGAAGGGAAGGGATAAGGGATGACACTCGTCTAGGATAATTTTGGATTTCGTTATCGTTAAAATTATCTTTGATAAAAATACGTTCATTGATCACCAATATATATATATATATATATATCAAAATTTTAATATTTTATTATGAGTTTATAATTTTAATAAGAATGTAATTCTGAGATATTAAATTTTTAGTTCTAACATGTTTATATTTAAATTGTTCATTCTTATAATATCTTGTTACGTATTAATTAAAATAATTAATATTTTCAAATTTCTCAATCATTACACATAAACGCATCAATTGTACTTAAATAAGGAATTTGGGGTCCTAAAATATCTTCTTCTTCTTCACTTTCTTGATATCTAATGATGTAACAATCATTGAAGATTTCAAGAGATAGACTTTATCCATATAAAATTGAGAAAGAACCTTCTCCGTATATATAGCATTTGATGGATAACAATTCCACTTGCTAAGTGTTCAACTTATATGCATCATAAATATCACTCAAATCTCTTCAAAACACATAAAATGAATGAAAAGTATTAAAAATACCATAAAATAACTAGACAAAATTTAGTCAATCTTTTATTTCAAAATTCACTATTTAGAAGTGAGGTTGTATTTGTGAGATTTTTTGCAGTATCTATAAGATTGATTTCGTCCACAAACACAGCAACGATAATAAAATCATCTTGTTATTTTTTTTTATAAAGACATATGTGCATACATCATTATTCTTGTATCCCAATTTAATCAGATACTCACAGAGCTGATTGTACCACATACGATCGGATTGTTTTAAACCATACAACGACCGTTGTAGTTTAACAGAGTATAACTTATTGGATTTTTGTGTCTTTGGTTCATTTAATCTTTCAGGAATTCTCATATAGATATCCTCATCAAGGGATCCATATAAATATGCCGCCACAACATCCATGAGCCTAATTTTATGATTTTCCATTGTTGTCAAATCAATGAGGAAAGAGAAAGTGATTTCATCCATTAATGAAGAATATATTTCCTCATAATCTGCACCAGATATTTATGAGAATCCTCGAGTTATTGATTTAGGCTTATATCTCACAATCTCATTTTTTTCGTTTCGTTTTCGAACAAAAATTCATTTATATTCAACAGGGGGTAATGCTATTTGGAGTTGGAACTACAACCTCAAATACTTCTCTTTTAAACAAAGATTATAATTCTGCCTTGATTACATCTTTTTATTTTGGTCAATCCTCTTTTTGTTTACATTCCTGAACAATACTGGGTTCAGGAGACATATCAAGTTTTGATTTAGCATATACAAATATGTCATCAACAATAGCATCTTCTCGATCTCATTGTAACGCTCCGACTTTCCATTACTTATTAATGATATATATGATGTCACTATCGCTGAGCTCAACGTCTCAGCTAGGAAAAAACTACTTCCTTTAATGATAGGAATGTGTAATCCCTATATTGTATAAAAATTGATGAACAAAAGTTAGAGGTATTAAGTATGATGTAGTTAATGTGCTTATGGTGGAAATCAGGTTAGTAGTCTGCAGTGTACGTTTGATGCTAAAGAGCAGACGACCACAGATGGAGAGCATTGTGAGCCACCAGATGCAAACCACTACATAGGATCTCGATAAGGCAGCTAAGACATGCATGGACAGCAAAAGACCTACAAATGCTTCAGTATCCAAGATCAATCTTGTTAGGTTGCAGCAGTGCTGAGTGCAAACAAAGTTATAACAGTGATCAGGTACATACAAGGTTTTAACGGTACTGAGTACAAAATTAAATTGTAACACATTGAGTGTAGCAAAGATGCTTGCTCA
>LIEC01010527.1:66451-113013 GCA_001925005.1 Drosera capensis | reverse complement strand
GGGAGAGAGTACTGTTTTGTTTATTGTGTCTGTGTAACTGTGTTTTGGTACAGAGTAGTCGCCGGGGACTTAGCCGTTGTGTTTTCTTCTGAACAGGGTTTTGCTGTTCTATGCTGACTGTCCTTTTTTAACTCTTTTTTCTTATTATTATTGTAACGATTTTATGATGAGGTATTGTTACGTTAGTGGTATATCAAATCTTGACAATTTATGACGAAACATGAGCAATTGCATACGCTTATGGTATATGGTCGTATGTGCTTATTGTATTTGGTCTTATGTGCTTTGTTACTAGTAACATACTGAGCGAGTTCCATCTCTGGTATAGTTTGCCCAATCTTGATTCTTGTGTGTATTAAATTGTTCAATCATACCCGTTGTTGAGTTTGAATATATAACTAGTGATCAGGGATGTAGATTTTAAATCAGTCAAGTATAACTGTTTTCAAGAACATATTCATGCACAAATTATTGATTTTTGAAATTTTTTATTTAGGAAAATCATACGTACTATAAAAGACAGCATAGTATCTGCTGCAAATATTATAGATTAACGATTTTATATTATATATAGAAAAAATTATATTATAAATTATTAAATATGTACAATCAAGTTTATAGTGTATTTTATAACTAAATTTGATTGTATACATTCAACAAATTACAATACAAATTTTTCAAGTTGCAATATAAATTTTTTCAACCTATCATTTACAGTAGTCACTACGCTACCTCTTGCAGCACTAACGACTCGTCCTATTTATTTTACCATAAAATGTTTACAATTACTCAATGAACAAGTCAATTGTGTTGAAAGAATATTTTATGTAACATTTATGACGACTTATTTAAAATCAACTTCAATAATAATCCAGATAATATCGCAAATTAACATATAACATCCTGACTTTCACGTCCAATGACACTTGACCATTATGTCATCGCAGACCTAGTCCATGACAAGATTAAAAAACTCAAACGGGTTTAAAGATATAGAGGACAAAGAAATCAATTAAGTAGATACATTACATAACTACAGTTTGTTTCCACTAACCAAATTAATACAAGTTATATTACATGATACTTTCAATAAGCTTCTAGTAGCCTTCCAATAAGCTTTCAATAGGCTTCCAATAAGCTTTTAGTAGACTTCCAGTTAGTTTTCAGCAAGTCAAAGTGCTATAAGTTTAATTTCATATTAACCAAACAAACCTAAATTGATACATTAGTCTAAAAGAAGGCTTGACAAGATATATATGTATGCAACTCTCACTCTACGATCGTACATCATCAACCTGTAAATTATCTATAGAAATTGAAATATATACCACGTGAGCACAAAACTCAATAACATAGAATATATGAATTTCATATGCAGGACACTCCGTCGACCAATGACAAATCGATGAGTCACATAAAGTTTTTTTAATATCCTCTAAAAATATAGATATCATATCAAATAATACTTTCATTCATACGTTTTAATATCTTTTTAAGTCTTTTTCTCTTTATTATCACAAGTCTGTGACTTGATTCGAAAATCAAACTAAAAAATATGACATACTCGGAGTATAGGGATATAATGTCAATCGTTATCCGAACTACATCACGAATACATTTCCTTTCCATGACTTGACTCGAAAGACAAACTCAAAGATATGACAAACTTAGAATACAGAGATACAACGTCAATCATCACCCAGACTATATCACGAATACCTTTTCTTTCCATACAATTCACATCTCGCATCTTTCAAACGTCGCACCTCTAGTGCTTATTCATTCAATGAGACTCCAAATCCATCATTAAGAAGGACCTCCTTACAAAGAATAACCAGTGGACCTTCCATGCATGCGAAGGGGGTAAGAAAAAGCCTACGAGAGAAGAAGGGGAAATAGAGAAACCCTACTCTCTCATTATTCAATCAATCTCTTAATCTTATACTCATAGATTTCGTTTTTCCTTTGATTTTGGTACGTATTTATATTATCAATTCGATTCTGTAACCCATAAGGACGAAATTAGGGTTTATCTAAAATTGAAAATCTGATTTGGTCGAATTTGATGATGATAGTAATACTTGATGAGGTCTATATTATAATTTGGGATAAAGATGAAATCAGATTATGCTGGGACTTTTGAAATTCAATCAGAAAATATTAGCTTCAATTTTAGGTTTGAAATTCACATAATATAATGAATCCCAAGATGTCTACTTTATTGAAAAATTTATAATTTATCAATTGGGGTTATATACATAAAATTATAGGCAAAAAAATATCGAAATGTCAATCTATCTCGGATGCAGATCTTTAAGCATGAAACTGCTTTTATAAGTAATTAATCAAATAACGCGCCTTACATTGTTAAAAATATATTTGAATCTAGTTTACTACAAAATTTATAAAATAGAATTTGAACTATTTTGCTATGAGTTATGAGATGATTAGTGACAAGAGATCAAACTATGCGAGTAATGTTAATGACGTGAATTCAATGAATTATCATAATTGGTAAAAGGTGAATTAAAATACAAATCTTGCATGTATGGAAAGCTATTGAAATCTTCTTTCTAACAAAATTAACAATACATAGAAATTTATTTTAGTGATTTTTGTTTTGTCATTCTTTATTCAGGATGCTCATCTCATCGATTGATATTTTATCAGTTCTTCATTCGATATTCTCGATATTTTAGATGAAAGTATAGTACATTGATCCTTCCTTTGAAACCTATTGATGACCTTATTTTTTATACTACCGATATACATTGTATGTGCTTGATTGAGTTGAAAACAATATTATTCATTTTATTGTTTTTGTGTTTTTGGTTATCCATGTTTTGTGAGTCTTTTGAGATATTTGTTGATTGCTGTTATGTTTTGATGTGACTTAATTTGTTTCCCACGTCGTCCTTTGCTCGTATTGGTCTGGGCTCGTTTTTCGACCAAAAGAAACTCAAGACATTATTTGTTGGCTAACTTCATGGGTTTGTGGGGAACAAAAAATAACCAATTGTTTTTTTTATGATTTTTTATTTTATGTTTTCTTTTCATATATTTAATAAACAGAAAATAAAAAACAAAATATATCAAATAATTTTATTTAGTCAATTTATAAAATAAATAAAAATGATAAACATGCGGTTAGAAATCGAAGGGAGCATGATATTTGTAGGGTTATAGGACGGAAAGAACAATGCCTTTGACTATTATACATGGGTCATATTTGATAATCAAAAAATCTACTTTCAAGCGAGCACGTAACTTTACCTCATCACAATAATACTAAAATCACTTCTCTTCTTCCCCAAATCTCCCCCGTGCTCGAACATTCCAGATTAGGGTTTCCACCTCTTCCTCTCCGCCCCCAATTCCCACCTCCACCACCACCACAACGACCGCCGCCGATTCCATCTCCGATCAAGGTAACTCTCTCTCCTCTTCTTCTTAATCCCCAAACCCTAGTCGTCACTTTCCAATTCCTCGATGTCCGACGCCGACGTGATCGGCGGCGCCGCCGGTGATGGTGGCGGAATCGGAGACCAGTTCGTCAGGAACGAGGCGATTTCGGCGTTCGCTGACGACGGATTTTTGGCTGAGGAGG
The DNA here is from genome assembly GCA_001925005.1 of Drosera capensis. Lineage (NCBI taxonomy): Eukaryota > Viridiplantae > Streptophyta > Magnoliopsida > Caryophyllales > Droseraceae > Drosera > Drosera capensis. Next base: position 109,406 of record LIEC01010527.1, on the reverse strand, counting down.
ACGATGATTACGAGGATCTGTATAACGATGTGAATGTAGGAGAAGGGTTCTTGCAGTCCTTGAGAAAGAACGAAGAGCCAAAAGCCGAGCCGAGGGGGCCGGGTGGTGGCGGTGAAGGGTATCGGGGTGAGGGGTTTAGGGGTGGTGATGATCACGGTTCGGTTCAACAAGGGGGTGGGTTTAGAGGTGGAGGTGGGCTTAGGGTCGAGTTAGGGCCGGTGTTGAGTAGGGTTCCTGATGTTGTGCAAGGGAAGCATCCGGGGAATGGTGGCGTGCCGGTGCCGGGTTTAGGGCAGCAGTATCAGCAGCAACAACCGCTGCAGCCGCCTCAGGTTATGCACGGGGGTGGCGGTGTTGATGTTGGGGCTAGACAAATGGGTTTAGGGAATAATAATAGTAATGTGCATGGGAGGGGAGGAGGAGGTAGTCTTGTTGGGGTTGGAGGAGGAGGAGGAGGAGGAGGAGGAGGAGGGAATACGATTTTGTTTGTGGGTGATTTGCATTGGTGGACGACGGATGCTGAGCTTGAAGCGGAGCTTGTTAAGTATGGACACATCAAGGAGCTGAAGATTTTCGATGAGAAAGCTAGCGGGAAATCGAAGGGATATTGTCAAGTTGAATTTCATGATAGTGCTGCGGCTGCTGCTTGCAAGGAAGGGATGAATGGGCATGTTTTCAATGGTCGGCCTTGTGTGGTTGCATTTGCCTCGCCGCTTACGATTAGGAAGATGGGGGAGGCACAGGTGAATAGGAACCAGCAGAACCAACAACAACCACCTTCTATTCAGAACAGGAGAGGGCCGAATGATGTAGGCAATAAACCTGTCGGGAACAATATTAGTACTGGTGGGAATTATCAAGGCGGTGACAACAATAACAATAATAACAATAATAACAACAACAATAGCAATAACACTAGAGGTTTTGGTAGAGGCAACTGGGGAAGAGGCAATGGCCAGGGAATGGGAAACAGAGGTCCAATGGGTCCGATGAGGAACAGACCCGGTGGGATGGGTGGGAGAGGTATGATAGGAAACAATGGCAATGGATTCGGACAAGGCATGGGTGCTCCTCCTCCTATGATGCATCCTCAGATGATGATGGGTCAGGGTTTCGATCCAACCTTTGGAGGACCAATGGGGAGGATGGGAGGCTACAGCGGCTTCCCTGGTGCTCCTACTCCGCCATTTCCAGGGATGATGGCTTCTTTTCCTCCAGTGGGAAACGTTGGATTGCCTGGGGTGGCTCCTCATGTGAATCCAGCTTTCTTTGGAAGAGGTATGCCTATGAATGGAATGGGCATGATGCCAAACTCAGGTGTAGACGGGCCTAACATGGGCATGTGGCCGGATCCAAATATGGGTGGCGGTTGGGATCCAGATGAGCATGGTAGAGCTGCTGAGTCTAGCTATGCAGAGGAAGCGGCGTCTGATCATCAGTATGGAGACGCTAGTCATGATAGAGGGGGTTGGAGTAATGCTGCAAAAGAAAAAGAAAGAGGCCCTGAGAGAGACTGGTCAGGTACTTCTGACAGGAGGTATCGAGATGATAGAGAGGCTCCTGTTCTTGATAGGGAGATGCCCAGAGAGAAAGATGTGCCGCAAGATCGTGATTGGTCTGACAGGAGGCATAGGGATGATAGAGATGTTGGTCGAGATCATGACAGGGAACGTGAAAGGGAGAGTGAACGATCTCGTGACAGAGAACGTGATCGCGAGCGAGACCGGGACAGGGATAGAGATCGTTACAAGGATGACAGAGACAGGTATGCTGATCATCATAAGCATCGGGATCATGTGTCTGAACATGATGGGGATAGAGGTAGGTCATCAAGGACTCACAGCAAGGCGCGTATCTCTCACGAGGAAGACCAGCGTTCTAGATCAAGGGATGGTGACTATGCAAAGAGGCGGCGCTTGCCATCAGAGTAGATTATTTTATGATTTTAAGTACTCCAACACCATGCTTTATTGGCTTCTTGGGTGCTGTTTGCTGGTTCCTTGGTTCTATCATCATGTGTTCCCTCCATCGATGGAGTTTCATGGTTTGCTTCTTGCATTGATTTGGTAAGCTTCTTGCTTGGCTTTCTTGGCTTTCTTGACTTACTTTTGCTTCCTGTGTTCCTTCTCGAATGTTTATAGCAGTTCTCGAATGTTTGAACTTAGAGGTATTATTTCTGATGTTAGGCTAAGCCTTACGGGTTTGCTTGCCCATTACCTAGACCCTCGGCATGCAAAGTTTTTTTTATGGTGAGTTTGTTAATGTTTTCTCATGCGATTCTCTATTATTACTCTAGGTTATTCTGATTTTATGCAGAATTGATAGATCATAATGACATTCGAGGAACAGAGAGACTGTATCTATAACCCGTAAACCCATCTATAACTTGTTTTTGGCCATTTGTGTGTAGTAGTAGTTGCATCAAATTTTCTCAGCAGTTTGTCATCATTTTTCTTCGCACTTCCAATAATCATGGAACAAAGTGTTGTAGCTAGCTTTATATTATGCACCTCAATCTGTTAGTATCTTCTCAGTGACTTTATCTTATGCTATCTAGGCTTCTCGACTGGCTTCCCTTGCCTCCCATCCCTTGTAGTTCGTTTGACATCTTACTTTATGTCGTTTGGCATGCTTTATATTGCCATGTGGTTCCCCAAAAAAAACCCCAATCATGCCTGGTCCTTGTTTTCTCATCTTTTTCCTTTTTTGTGTGATTCAGTTCTGATATGTGCCCCTGATGTTATAATTGTTTCATCATAGCTTGAAGGCATTTTTACCTGAAACTGGAGCTGCTTTGATGAACCGGAGATTCTGAAGAGATGAGATCAAGAGGACCTGAACATTCCCAAGAGAAGATGAGCATGGTGTTGACTTTCTTCTAATACATTAGCGTTGGACGAGTCTTGCTTTTTTTTTCCCTTGTCGTCGTTGGATGTCTCGTGACATTGTTATGTTTTGCTTGAATCACATTTGGACAGAGTCTGTAATAGTGATTATGGTTTTAAACCATGTAAGTCTCAGATGCCGATGCTTTTATTGTTATCCTTTCTTTGTAATATGCACTAGGTAGCGGCTTTTTCATGTTGTGCTTGGCCGCTCGCTGTGTAAAGTGATAGGGTAGCGGCTTTCTAATGTTGTGCTTGGCTGCTCGCTGTGTAATGTGCTAGGGTAGCGGCTTTCTAATGTTGTGCTTGGTCGCTCGCTGTGTAATGTGCTAGGGTAGTTGCTGATTGTATGTGTTTTTGTTTGTTCTGTTCTCGCGTTGTATCTCTCTTGTAGCTGCTGCTTAGAGGTGATGTAGCATGTTTATCCGCCTTGTTAGCTAACTCTTAACTCGCATAGGAGATGTTGAGAAAAATTCTCCATCAATGAAAATTTTTTGAACTAATTGCTGTTGTCTTGGTCTTCTACTGCTTCCCATATTTTCTGATGCACATTGTTTAGTGTCGGGGTCTTGGTAGGATCTTTTGGTTAGTCGAAATCTCGTTGCCATTCTTCTAGTTCTAGCTTATTTGTTTGGTGTCTTCGGAGCTTATAGGGTCGACCGTCTAGGTATGTGCTTGGCATTATAAATCTCCGGAGTCCTTGTAATGGCGTTGCAGCGTTAGCTACTTTAACCTCGAGCTGGTTCGAGTGTTTATATTCCTGGTTAATGGATGTTGTGATGTCCAACTTTTCCTGTTGTTCCAATGGGCAACGTCCATCAGTGGATATTACTTTCAAAGTACTGATTTTACTTTGTAAGTTTTTAGGCGGGGGTTGGTCCGATTTGGTCTCCTTGTGCGGTGGTTATGATTGTACAAGACGGAAGCTCTCCTCTGGATTCGTAGGCACTGCTGCTTTTGTTTAGTAATACTTCCGTTTTCTGAAGCAGAGAGTTGGTCCTTGGAATTTTCGAGTTGAACCAACCTTGATGTTTTGTTGGTGGTGTTCATACTATATGATGTTTATCTTGTCTCCCGTATACTTGTTATCATTGAGTGTATAATTAGTATTAGTTCCCCAGAATAAACCGATGACCATATTTGCATCCCTCAAATCTTCGCAAGACTCAAATGATCAAGCCACTCAAGTTTGCTCGCGGAAGAAACATGTAGGCATCATAAGCGATACCCCCAGCGTGCGCATACTAACATCAAACAGGCTGCGGCCACACTAACATGTAAACAAAATAACGTCAAGGCAGGGATAAATTCTGAAGAGAACATAAATTATGAGTATTCTTCAATCTCCAACACATCAGAAATAAGGTTAGTTACATCAGAAATCTTCAAAAGCAACTACTGGAAGATAAAGTGGCTTGTACAACGCATGCTGCATTCGTCTACCTCGCATCCATCAGTGATTGTATAAAAGCTCCTACAGATAAATTACATCTGATTTTACATGACTAACCAGAACAATCACAAGAGAGTCGGGATTAAATATCTAACATGAACCCGAAAACAAGACATGGCTGAAGATAAATGGTTACACGTGAGACGCGACTGTCATCTATACCACTCATCTTTGCAACATGTAACAAGTTATGCCGTGACCTCTTGCTGAGCCACCGGCTGGGCTTCTTCCTTTCCAGCAGCTTCCTCGTCTTCATCTTCGTCGTCTTCTTCAGCCAGCTTTGTGAGCTCTTCCTGGATCATAAGCTTTATAGACGATTTCCTTGGAGTGAGATCCGTATTGAATTGCTTAGCTGAGCAAGGACCAACAGAATTCAGTAAGCAAAATTTCACTAGAACACAAGTCGTAATAAATAAATCGTGATGAAGTAAAACCAAAAAGCGACAAATATCAATTTCATAATAAGATAAACTCAAGGCCCTTGAACAGAACTGAAACACAACCGAGTTCCCACAACATGAATCGATTTTTTCTCAAGATCCAAGTAGAGTACAACATACCTAGCTGCTTCAACATGTCCGTAAAGGTTGCCTGCATCGAAAATTAACTTTAGCATATTTCAAATACAGAGGAAATAATATTAGCAGGGACAGCTTTGGTAAACATATATGTTAACAAGGTACACGCAAAGGAAGTTGAGATATTAGATCCATACAGTATTGAAGTCAACTTCCTTAAGGATGTCGCATATGGCGTTCCTTAGATCATCATCAGTTGGTTTTACTTTCGATTCCTTGGTCTTCTCCTTTCCTTTCACGGCCTTTTTACCTTCATTTCAGACACAAGACTTGGCATCTTAAACAAAAAAATCGGTCACATTGGCAGGAATGCACGATAATATTGGTTTCTCAATCCAGAAATGTCTACAGAGATTATCCATGAGCTTGCTGAAGAAAAGCACAGATATTCCACGAAGTGTTATGCTGTAAATCAAGGAAAAGTCGAGCATCAATTCTTACCAGCCTTGTCCTTCGAAGACAATCTTCTAGGTGCAGAAATTTTCTCTTTAGTAGTTTCTTCACTCTTCTTCTTTCGTGAGAAGACTTTTGGACTTGCATCGCTGCCTTCATCAACTTTGGAATGTCTAGCGAATGACTTCTTCGGTGTTCTTTTTGACGTCGGAATTGGAGCATTAGGGGTAGCAACTTTCTTGTCTCTTGCCTTTCCAGGAGCTTCCTTCTTGGCTGGCTGTTTCTTCGAGACCTTCTTAGCCTCTTTGGTGTCATCCTCAGGCTCGTCTTGAGATTTATCCTTTTCCTCCTCACTGTCTGATTGCTCAGAGCCTTCATCCTCGGAGCCTCCTTGAACACCATTCTCTTCTTTGTCACCCTCCTTCACTTCTTTCTCTTCATCTTCTGTATCATCTTCTGAACCAGCGGTACCCTTTTCCTCTCCTTTATCAGCAGAGGCATCAGCCTCATCAGACTTCTTACGACTCTGCAAGCGCAATCGGAGGCATAGATCAATGACTTCACAAAACAGTGATGTAAGATCAGAGTTTTAAGCTTCTCATTCAATAAGCAGGAAAATATCAGAACTGAAACAGTCAGCTCAATAGCACAATCGTTCAGCTATAGCCTGATGTTTGGTGATCGTTTCAAAGAAAAATGTAAGATATGGATCCCTGCAAACCTTGCACCGTAAGTCTTTTACGTTTGACAAATACAGACAATTGGTTCACTCGTGACAAACGACACAATTGACCCATGAAAATTGATTACTTCACATTTCTTGTATGCAAACATAAGAATATCTGTACTATCCTACGACAGCATATTTTCTCAAGAATAAGTACCTTGCTAGAGCGCCTGGAGGAACTTCCTTTTGTATCCCTCCTGCGCTTTTTACCCTTGCTTGGCTGAATAATTCAAGTGTCAGTTAACCATTAGTTGGCAAAAACAGATCGACCATCTGACCATCAAAATACGTATGCAATGAGGACAGCAAACAAAGAGGTGAGATGAACCTGATCCTTCTCTGCCAGTAACACAGTAGTGGTAGGATGAGGTTCGACCAGAAACTCTAGGAGCTTTACAACAATGTCTTCCTGCATAATTAGCTCAGGTCAAAAAACAAGAGGCGAAATCCCACCCAGGCACCCACACGAAACAAAATTAAGCCGTTTTATCCCATAAATACATCCACCAAAACCTTCGGAACCATATTCTTGCAGATAGGTATCTTTTAAACCTGAATTGATAACGATAGGCGGCTCAGGGCAGTAATAACGGCCTTTGCACGCTACATGCACCTAGAGAAAAACATAGAGAAAAAAATTCTCTATCACACGTATTGCTCGCATGGATCACTCGGTCTTCAACTTTTTTTTAAAGGCATGAGTGAGAACCATACCCAAATATAGATAAGATTTCTTGGCAATAGTTCTACTAGGCTGCCACACTAAAGTAAACGGAACATCCATTTTCTGTATGTTAATGAGAATGTGAATCTCTACCCCTTTAGATGACATCAGTATTCGCATGCTTACGCGTATCTTTTTTTTTCTTCTCTCCTTCCTCTTTTCAGCACATAAATAGATATAGAATACTATGATTATGTAAAGCACAAACTCACACATAATAGATAACCATTGGAAAATGCCGGTAGAGAGAAAATTCCATGGTATCCCTAGCATTGACATGATCAACAAACCTTCTTCGAAGTAGCCCTGGAAATTGGAATATCAAGAATGTCGCATAACTCCACCAACTTTTCTTTCACACATTTGTCGAGCTTCTCTTTTACTTTAAGCCTCTGCTTCTCCTGCAATAGATTGAGTACTTCAAAATAAAAGAGGCAAATCCAGCAATACTGCAAGACCTATATAACACTATAACACACCCCCACCCCCCCCCCCCCCCCCCCCCAAAGGAACTGGACTAGTGTTTTTCCAAGGACATCTGCCACCAGGGAGTTCATTTAACTCCCCTTTTTTCGATGGGGCTGGGGGCGATTTTACATGATTTTTTTTTAAAATTATTGTACAACCTTTAAAGCACAGAAACGACTCGAAGAATATGACTAGCAACTATATCAAAGGTACAGTGCACAAGATTTGTTAGGTACACCATCAGTTCGCTAACCTTCACTTTGGTAAATAATCTAAAACGTAAAAACCAGAGTTTCAGACAAATGTTACCAAGTTAGTTAATATCTCCATTGGATGAATTTGAGAGGAGGTGAAAAAAAAGCCGAATGCCAACCCATTCCATTATGAAATAAACAAGTCCGATTACAATTCACCAAGATAATACTGCATATGATATAATCGCCTGGAAATAATAATCAGCAATTTCCAATAGTACTCTACGTTGAATCCAAAGCAAAGAAAGGAAATCCTTATCCTTACATATGAATCGTTTATATGAGAGCAAAGCAGATTTACCTCATTGTCATGCCAGACAAAGCCTGAAAATCGAGATATGTTGTTCTTAATTTGAACTGCCTGCATAAAGCAAAGATCAAAACATGACCAAATAGTAAGACAGAATCAGGGAGAAACCACACCCTCACAATTACATGGGGACGTCAACTGTGAATCGACAGAGAACCAACACATCAAAGGGAGAGAAAGTCGGTCTCTGGAACCTTATGGACACCTCATCCTTGACACATGCCACAATGTCAGATTTTCAAAATTATTTTTTTAACCATTTTCAGCCCTTTTAGAAGCTGCCCACAATTTCCAATTCTATGCCTCAACTTGGAGTCTAGCAAAACCAACTTAATCCAACCATCTTCATTAACATATAAAGGCATGAACATGCAACTAATTACCATCTGGACAGCAATGATATATGGGCACATAATGACAGTTCTACAGTGATATTGCCAGAAAAGAAGTAACAAAAACCAATAAGTCACTTCGTGGGTAACACTATAGCATAAAACATGGTTAATAGTGTTAAATCAAGCTAGACCATAATTAAGGAAAAAGATATCAACGGACAAAGGAAGGACCACCCATACCTTTCCTCTTCTCCCAAACAGAACATTGTGCAACAACTTGAAGGTTTCCTCCGACTTCCGTCTGGATAACTTGTAGGCAACTGCGGTGGAAATCAATTAGTTATAAAGGGTATCTACAAACGTGAAAATTCAACCTGGCAATTTAAGGTAGCATGGTGTCACGGGCCAAAATTTGGAACGAGACCCAAAGTAAAAGCCCGTGACAAAATGATGATGGCCCAAGAGAATGGCCCATCAAAGAAGGCCCAAGTTCTAGAGATTTCTCCAAGAGCGCTGGAGAATTCCGAAGAACTCTAGAACTTTGTACATAACTAAAGATTGTTGTAGAGGATTCTAGAAAACTCTAGGATAGGTAGAGTTCTAGATTCTTCCTTTGAGTTGTATATAAGGAGATGTTTGGCTCATTTGCCAAACCATCTCCACATCCATCCAATCCTCCACAAGTTGTAATCCCACAAAAACCCGAGAGCAATACAAAGAGTGTTTTCCTCTCAAAGCTTGTTCCGAGTTCCCATTTCTATTACGAGTTCTTACATAGCCATTTTGATATTGAAGAAGGCTTAACTTAAGCGAAGGTTGAGAGTAGCTTAAGTGCCACACGGGTCGTGAGTCTCTAACCCGTGACAGTTGGTATCAGAGCGAGGTTTTGCAAGGAGGAATGACGGATTCAAGCACGACCGAGTATGCTCTATCTCTTGAAGATCAGACGGGGAACGTCACCACGAGAAAAGGAAGAGGAAAATCGAAGGATATCCAAGCGGCCTTTGAGTCACGACTTGAACGGGTGGAAGACGTTGTGGCAAAGGTGTTGGTAAGGCTCGAGGAGGAAATGCCTAGCAATGAGACCTTGGAGGATCGAGATGATCAACTTAAAGGTGAGTTGCAAGGAATCCTTAACTCTTACTTGGATAATTTCCGTAATGAATTCCTTGGTGCCGTCGTCTCTCTTCAAGAAGAGATCAAAACTATAAAGGAAGATGTAGTGCTATGCAAGGGGTTTATAGCAAATAACTCCTCAACCTTTGGGAAGGGAGTTAAGTTCGAACCGCCAAAGCCTAAGGCTTTCTCTGGGAGGTGGGACGCAAAGGAGCTTGATTCATTCCTCTTTAATACGGAGCAATACTTCGAGCAACTTGGTCTCGAAGAGGAAGAGAGGAAGATCAAGACCGCTGCACTCTTTCTCTCCGATACGGCGTCAATGTGGTGGCGTCGTCGTCATGGAGATATACAAGCGGGAACGTTCTCTCTTGATACATGGGATGATTTCAAGAGAGATCTCAAGTTACACTTTTATCCGGAGAATTCTTAATATGAGGCTAAAAAGCAATTATGACAGTTGAACAAACGGGCACTATTCGGGATTACGTCAAGAACTTCACGGAGCTACTCTTTCAAATCCCGGATATGTCCGAAGGGGATAAACTCTTCTACTTCATAGATGGACTCTAACCATGGGCACAACAGGAGCTACAATGCCGTGGAGTTCAAAACCTAACCATGGCCATTGCAGCAACGGAATCACTGTTGGAGTTCAAAAAGGGTGACTCCTCTAGGAACCGGGCGTCAGAGGGCAACTATGAAAAAGGAGAGAGGAGAGAAATGAGCAAATCACTGATGTCGAACTCTCCACACAAGGGGAATTCGAACAAAGGGGATATAGGAGGATGGAGCAGGAGTGACTCCAAAGATGCGGGGAAGTCCAAGAAGGAGGTGAAGTGCTTCTTGTGCGATGGTCCTCATCATGTTCGAGATTGCCGAAAGAAGAAGGCCCTCTCGGCAATAATAGCTCAAGTGGAGGAAGAACCCGTGCAGGAGATGTGTTCTTTGAAGCTGCTTAACGCGGTGAAGACTATGGAAGTGAAGTCTTCATCCAAGGGGTTGGTGTACGTCGATGCGTTGATCGGACCGTACACAACTCGTGCCTTGATTGATACCGGGGCATCACATAACTTCGTCTCGTTAGAGGAGGTGAAGAGACTTGGTCTTCGGAATGTCAAAGAGAAGGATATGCTCAAGACGCTAAATTCGAAGACCAGACCGATCCATGGGGTCGCGCAGGGTGTGCGGCTCCGCATTGGAAAATGGAAGGGAACGAACGATCTTTTCGTTGTTTCAATGGATGACTACCCACTTGTACTTGGGGTAGACTTCTTTGATAAGACGAAGACGTTCCCGATCCCCTTTGCTAATACCCTGTGCCTAGCAAAGGAGTATGGTGCTTGCATGGTCCCGATGGTTCGACGGGAAGCGAGGACACAAGGGAAGGTGCTCTCGACCATGTAACTTGTCAAAGGACTTGCCACCAAAAAGGGAGGTGCGCAAGGAAATCGAGTAGGGAGGTGCGAGAACCTCAACTCGAGGGATCCTCCTAAGCCGAGGAAACAACGGAGGAAAGCGAAGATGTTGGATACGGGGCAACATATCCAACCTTCGAAGACTCGAGATGATACGTCGGTTGAATCCTAAGTGAAGCATGGAGGGTTGCTTCAAATGTGTATGGATTGCCGGACGCTGAGCGAGAGGAAGACACATGCCAAAGCAAGTCCAAGTGCCCGTCGTCATGCCAAGGTTTGGCGAAAGAACTCCGAGACGAGAGGTGCGGACGAGAGTTCAAAGCACAAGGAGAATTTGGCGCAGAAGACGCACTTATCCGAGGCAAAGGCGAGCGCGAAAGAAGGGTTGTCTTTGTGCGAGAACAAAGACAACATCGGGACTTACCGCAAGGATCGCGACGAGGACGTCTGCGACTTTGGTGGGGGAGAATGTCACGGGCCAAAATTTGGAACGAGGCCCAAAGTGAAAGCCCGTGACAAAATGATGATGGCCCAAAAGAATGGCCCATCAAAGAAGGCCCAAGTTCTAGAGATTTCTCCAAAAGCGCTGGAGAATTCCGGAGAACTCTAGAACTTTGTACATAACTAAAGATTGTTGTAGAGGATTCTAGAAAACTCTAGGATAGGTAGAGTTCTAGATTCTTCCTTAGAGTTGTATATAAGGAGATGTTTGGCTCATTTGCCAAACCATCTCCACCATCTCCATATCCATCCAATCCTCCACAAGTTGTAATCCCACAAAAACCCGAGAGCAATACAAAGAGTGTTTTCCTCTCAAAGCTTGTTCCGAGTTCCCATTTCTATTACGAGTTCTTACTTAGCCATTTTGGCATTGGAGAAGGCTTAACTTAAACGAAGGTTGAGAGTAGCTTAAGTGCCGCACGGGTCGTGAGTCTCTAACCCCGTGACAATGGACTAGTTCAATATGTCAAAGTTATGACTCCTCCATACCAATGCAAATCTGACTAAGAATGTCCATGTTCACAAGGCTAACAGATAAACCTAAGCTAGCCGAATGAAATCAAACACCGTTATTACATTTGAAAATAACGAGAATTGTTTATTAGTCATCAAAACAAAAAATATTTACGAATTGATCATACCATATTATTTTATTTACCAATTAGTCATGTACAAAAAAATGAGAGACTTCAATTCAACAAGGAAAGACAACAAATCATTTCTAAAATCAAACCAAATAAGACAAATGATAATTAATAAGTTATAGGTGACTTTTTGATAAATAACCTTAAAAATAAGATCTATTGGTAATTTACACTTGAAAATACACATCATGTGAGCAAGTACAACAAAGTAAAAATTGTAAAAGGAAATCATGAGCAACATAGAATATAGTCCACACTTGGCAAAAAGCAATTGGGATAAAGCCTATGCAAAAATGAGACAAGTGCATACCATTTGGTATATCCTTCAGTGGAGTGCCACGCCCCTGCAGTCATAAAATCAAATCAGAACAACGCATTTCCTGAAAGTATAGAACTTTTTCCTTCCAATTGAATAGGAGGGACTTTGTAATATTAAAAGGTGACCTTTTCAATGTGGACTTCTCTGGTAGTGTCTCTCTCGATTGAAGCAACTAGTCTTTCAACAGATTTTCTCTCCCTTACTGGACGCTCAATCGCTGCTGGAGTCCTTTGTTCTGGTTCAATCTGTTCTGGCTCTTTCTTTTCCACTTTGGGGGTCCTAATCCTGACTCTGTCGCCAGTAACCTTGCTTCTTACACGCTTTCGAGATCCTTTGACCTTCTTGCTTTCGTTTGCCTCTTCTTTTACTTCCTCCATATCTTCTGCCTCATCATTCACTTCCTCCTCCTCCTTTGCCTTATCATTCGTTTCCTTCTCCCCTTTTGCCACCTCATTGCCTTTCTTTTCATCAGCAGCATCCTCATTTTCCAGTTTAGCCTCATTCACCTCGTCCTTTTTCTCCTGCAAACTTGCATCACCATTCTCCTCGTTCTTGTCTTCCATCTGCTCATCCTGGTCGACTTCATTCTCTTCCACCACATCATCAGTCCCATCCCCTTGCTTCTCTTCTAGTTCCATAGCATGCTTCTCTTCCGCCTCAGTAGCTTGCTTCTCCGCCATTTCAGTATCTTGCTTCTCCTCTAGTTTAGCAGCCTCCTCCTCTTCTGCCTCAATAGTTTCCTTATTATCCGATTTAGTAGTCTCCTTATCTTCCATCTCAGTAGTTACCTTCTCCATCGTCTCATTAGCTTCGCTCTTCTCCCCTGCAGCAGCTTCCTTCACATCTTCTTCATCAGCAGCCTTCTCAGTATCAACGGTCTCCTCAACCTTGGTATCTTCCTCCATATCCTTCACTCCAGTATCCTCCTCTTTATTCTTGCTCTCAACTTGACCAATTTCTTCCTTCGAAGTGCTCCCACTAGTCACTTCTCCAACAACTTCCCCTTTCACATCTTCCTCCCCCATAATGAAATTAACCTCAAACACTCGCCAAAATGAAAAACTTGACAGCAATTAGCTCTTCTCACCTCACCCCATGAAAACCCTAGAAACCACCATAACAGAATGATTACCATTTGACTCGGGACAAACCAAACGAAAGAAGGTGACAGCATAATTTAGACAATTCAAATGACCCAAGTAATTATCCCTCCAATAAATGCAACAAAACCAAATCCAACCACCTGGAAGACCCTAACCCTAACCCGACCAAAAACCACTTCACAGACTTGAAATTTTAAAAAATTCACACCTCCCTAAACCCGAAAAAAAAAGAAGAAAAATCCTAACTTCAATACAAAACGATGTTAACACTGCAGCTTGCAAGCAAAAACACAACTTAGACAAATCACATAAATTTTTCAAATTTCGAACCTTCCTAAACCATACAAACAAGATAAATCCTAACTTGGATCTACACGAGCAAACCCCAGAACGACGAAACTCACAAATTGAGCACCAAAAACACATAAATCAAATCTCAAAACACACCAATTCTCCAAACCCTAACCTCATATTCAACCAGAAAACCCCGAAAAAACCCCAACTTGGAACTAAACACAGTAAATTCCACAGCTCTCCACCAAACCCTAGACAACGAAACTCACAAAACGAGCACCAAAAACACAGAAATCGAATCTCAGAACACATCAAATCTCATAACCCTAACCTTCTTCAACCACTAAACCCCAAAAAAAACCCCAACTTGAAACTAAACACAGTCAATTCCACAGCTTCGGAGCAAACCCTAGAAATCAAAACTCACAAATTAAGCACCAAAAACACAGAAATCGAATCTCAAAACACATCAATTCTCCTAACCCTAACCTTATTCAACCCGAAAACCCCAAAAAATTCAATCTTGTACCCAAAACACAATCAATTCCACAGCTCTCCAACAACAAAACTCACATATCGAGCACCAAAAACACAGAAATCGAATCAATTACCACGCGAATTCGACGAAATTGGCCACGGAATTCGACAATTTTGATTCGAAAGTTCAAATTTTTGGGGATTTTTACCAGTGAATCTGCGGAGATTCGAAGGGATTTCGAAGCTTCGAATAGCGCTCTCTGCTTCGTGTGATAGAGAAGAGGGTCGAGGGAGTAAAAGAACGAGTATTGAAGGGTATTTTGGGGATTGAATAATTAGAGTGGGGTATTTTGGGGAGTGGGTTTTGAATTTCGGATCTGAAGATTCGAGTAAAATGGGGTTTAATGGGTTTGCCTTGTGGGATTGATAGGGGCAGTTGGTGCCGTTACAAAATGCGATGCCATGCGCATGTGTTGATCCAAATGGGTATTGTATTTGGAAACTCATTTTCAAATATTTTTCATGTCTATTCTATATTTTTTGAGTGTAGCTGATTGGGGAAACCATCTATAAGAAGGAAAAACACATACTTTTTTCATAACATTTATATTAATATATATAATATAGATTTATTATTAGGTATATATAAATTAAATTTTTATCATTAATTTAAATTTTTAATAGAGTTAATTTCAAATAAGTGTTGTCTGTTATACAAAGATTTTGAACGAAAAAAGTATAATAGATAAAATCCAACGGTTTATATTCTTCATGACTTTTTAAATTAAAATGAAAAAAAAAAAAGTCATCCAATAATCCATCAACTAAAAATCTATAATGTATAATTCTTTCCTTTTTGTCACACCTAATCATATTTGAGATGTTATAAATTCGTTAAATCCATTTAAAAAATGATGATATAATTTATTTATTATTGAACAAGTATTTTAATTCCATTTTTTATTAAATTAGCCGATAAAATTTTTCTCTAATTAAAGGCTAAAACAAATATGTAAATCATTATCATTATTTCATAAAAGGATCATCAAAAACTAACATCGGGTTGTTCCGTGACTCGGTCGGTATTCAACTTGATCAGGATCAACATTCGAGAAAGATAAACTACAAGATAGTCGACAAACCCATATCAATATGGTAAAAAAATTCGACACTCCATTCACGTGTTAGGAAAATCTCGATTTCTTAAACGAGATTCTATAAACTAATGATAGACCATACAGTACTGGCATATCCATATTCCAATGACACCCAATTCAAAGACCAAACTACCCTCACAAGACATCACACAACTCCTCACTATACTACGAATCCAAAAAAGGGGTATTTCAGTAAAACCGCACCCATCAGAATCAGATTCTCCTCTCTATCCCTTTCTAGGGTTAGGGTTTCTCCATCCCCCTCTCGTCCCCAATCGTCACCGATCGTTCCTCTTCGAAGACGATTCCCAAAATTTGTTCCCATTTGGATCCCAAATTCGTCGATTTGGAGCGCTGTGGGCTTAATCGGCCCTTGAATTGGAGAGCATCGATGATCTTCGCTGGTTTCCATGGACCCATCTCCACCTACCTATGAGACCATTACAGTAGAAGAAGAAGGAGATGACTGGGGTATGGTGATTTTGATTTTATTTTCTTGTACCCTTTTGGATTTTGATCGAGAAAATCTGGGTTGGTGGTGGTTTTGGTTCGTTTAAACAGCGTTTTGATTTGGGTTTGTTTGATTTGTATTGTTCTTCAAGGTGCTTGCTTTTGTGGTTGATTTTTGTGGGTTGATTTGGTTTCGATAATTGGTAAATAGAGATTTGAAGTGGGTTTGAGAATTTGTTGATTTTTTATGTTGATATGTGATTATGGATTCTGTGCTTGTGAGAGTGGTGATCGTTGTTAAGGTTATACGTTGAATGAATTTGGATCCATCTGGTTTCATTTGTTGTATGGTTTTGATCATCTGAAATAGAAGGAATTGGCATGTAATTTGAGTGGTCTTGCTTAATCAGCTTTAATCGTGCTTAATCCTATTCTTGAGAGGTAGATTATGCGGCAAACGGTTCTTTGATGCTTAATGCTCCTTATACACTAAGAAAACATTCGATCCAGTTGTGCTGAAGTTGCGGAACACAGTCTCACTCGATGATATGAGAGAATTTGTATTCTTTCTGGCGTGTATTTTGAGAGCTGATTGTGGGCACATTGTTATTTCCGTATGGCCTCTTTGCCAGATACCGAAGGATTTGTGATTCCAAGCCTGGGAATCGAGGAAATTCATCAGGATATCACGTCGACACCAGAACTACAACCTTCTAAACCTTCCTTGAAGGTAGTATTCTGAGCTCCTAGCTATCGTTCGTATATCGTGCTTTGAGTCCACCCTGATGTAATGCAAAATATATTTTATGTTATTGGCAGGATAAAACAGAAGAGATCTATCTGGGACCTCACGGAGCTCCACCGTCGAAACAAGAACCAAAACTATCTAACCGTAAGCAGCA
Organism: Drosera capensis; assembly: GCA_001925005.1. Lineage (NCBI taxonomy): Eukaryota > Viridiplantae > Streptophyta > Magnoliopsida > Caryophyllales > Droseraceae > Drosera > Drosera capensis. The sequence continues at coordinate 92,898 of LIEC01010527.1, read as the reverse complement.
GTTCAAACATAAGCTGAAGGAAGCAGATAGAAAAGCTGCTGGAACTGGGAGGGAGAACAAGATGGACAGTTTGAGAGAGCTTGTTGGGAGCAAAAGCAAGCTCAATGGCAACTCGGGGAAGGGCTCGTCTAGGGATTGGCTTGATCCTCACTGTGATGAGTCTCAGTTTGAGAAGCGACAACCTAAGTGAATTCCGAATAGTTTGAAAAAGAATATATTCTCTGTGTTATACTTTCTTTACTATGTTTACCTCAAGGAGATCTGGTGGTGTTATGCTGAATAAAACCTTCAATTTCGTTATTATGAGTGGTTTTTCTTTGCGTTTTCCATGCATTCAGCTTCGATTGACGATTGACGATTGACGATGGGATCTTTATCTTTGACGACTTGAGATATGAAATACTAATCAATCTGGCTTTATAAAGGTGCAGTATAGATTGCAAAATCATGATGAACCAATTATTGTCTGCTATGCAATAAATATACTCAGTTTGAATTGCCTACAAAATCTTTGGACATCCTAAACAATTCCTATAGATTAAGAATGCCTCCTGCTGATACAATATAACACAGCTGACAAAACTTCCATGGCATCAGCAATTTTAACATCAAAAGCCGATGAACTCAAGATTAGCGGCTGTGGCATCAATCCATGTTGAGACAAGTACTCTGGACTGAAGAACTTGCTCAGGTGCCTCATTCCGCTGTCGCAAAGGATTGTGACAATTTTGTGTCCAGGACCTAATGCCTTGGCCACTCTTACAGCACCAACGCAATTCATAGCAGAGGAACTACCTAAGAAGAAACCGTTGTTCTTAAAAAGAAACCTGTAAGAAGGTGAGAATGAGCATCCATTTGAATCTAATAGTTTGAGAAGCGAAAACTTTTGGCTAAGCAGACAGCATAGAAACATTGGATACCCCAACTTACCTAGACATCTCAACGGCTTCCTTGTCTGTGCCACGGAAAGCACCATCGAGCTTTGCCATCATGAAGTTCTGAGTCAGCTAATTTTTCCCGATTCCTTCTGTTATGGTGACAAAGGGGTTCTTTAGCCTCTTTCCTTCGGCCTCCTCTTTTGTGTACATGACTCCCCTTGTTACCCGATTGAACAAACCAGAGCCAGGTGGGTCGATCAAGAAGCACTTGATATTTGGATCCTTATCCTGTTCAAAGGCAGCAACAATACACTTAGCATGGCATTTAAAGAGTCTGTACATGAACATAGATCTCAAGATAGAAGAGTACCTTGAGAAAGCAGGAAACACCAGCCACTGTGCCTCACGTCCCAGCAGCGGCTACAAATGCGTGCAAACTGCCATCAGTCTGTTCCCATATCTCTGGTCCCGTCCCATCATAATGAGCTCTAAAGTTTGCAAGATTCTCAAACTGGTCTGCAAAGAAACCGCCAGTGCAGTCATTTGGAAAGGGCGAAGTCTGTTTCTCTTCCTCAAGTGCATGACCATTGGCTAGCTTTTGGTATTTGCCATTTCTTTTAGTTCCTTTACAATGCAGGGTAGATAGTTCATTTGCTTCTGCTGCCCGTCTTCTGGCTATATTGACATAAGGGTCCTTGTGTGTGATGGAAACTGGCCTGACTCGCTCGACAGTCGCTCCTAATGCTTCATGAATTTGTGACTGAAGACAGTTCAGAAAGGAAGAAAAATAGGAAGAACTTCTAATCGAGAGAAAGTGGAAATGCTACACAATGTACTTCATATTCTGTCAAAAAACTCTGATAATGAGACGTTATTCATGAGTCAATGTGAAGTCCTAAGTTTGAATCGATTTTATGAGACACTTCAATCTGAATAATGAAACTCCTCCTCCCGAGAAGTCATGTGCAATTCTGAATAATGAAACTCTGAAGCCCTACACTATTTGCATACTCTGAATGACAACATGGCATCTACATCCGAAAGCGGGAGCAACTGTTGCAAGACTTATTGCAGTACTTCCGGCACTACCTTCAGTGACTACTCCGCAAGCCTGTACAAAACAACAGATCAGAAGCGAGATAATAATTAGATGTATAGTTTCTAGCTATACAAAAATAAACCTTCACATTCATGCTATATGCTCGTCCATAATAGAATCCTTTCTTTGACTGTCTTAAGAAATAAATCAAGAATGAAGTAAATAAGCACTACACTTCTAGTCATTCGTGTGCAGGACTAAGAACACAGGCGAACAACAAAGGCGATCTACCATATAGTATGTGCTCCTGAAATTCAAAACTCAAAATCTTGTGTCTGTGGACAAGTAAGCTCACAGTGACAAAAAGTTTGTTGAAATTACCGAAATACATATACAGGTTCCTATATGTTTCATTAAAATGGCAACCACTAACATGAACTCATTATCTGAACGACGGCCGAAGCAGCGGCGGCGAGGAGGAGGGTGGCGCCGGAACTGGCCGGGCACGGCGGCGACGACGACGGCGCCATTTGGCGTTGAAGAGTCGTAATTGGACTGTGAGTCGGGCTTACTCTGTTTTATGGGTTCAGGGTGTGTATATCTACACGTAAGGATGAAAAGGATAAATCGACCGGGGAATCCAGTTCATAGTAGCATTACAAGGAGGGAAAAGAACATAAAATTCTTGTGAATTATTTGATAATAATATAATTTTAAAATATAAGGATGATATTATTATCAATTTTTTTAAATGGTGTTTCGTATCAAAATAATATTATCTTTTTATTAACTTTTTTAATATGTTTTCATTTCAAGATTATAATATTTCACGATATAGGGATTAAACGTATATTTTTAATCTTGATTGGATCATGTGTCACTACTCAATATGTCATTTTCCCTTAAAAAATTGTATTTATGGGATTTAAACGAGAATCTAGAATTCTAACAAATAACTTAAAATAATCTAAAATCGTAACCACTTTACTTATTTAAAAACACATACTAAACATACCTAACAACTAAAAATAAATGATTTATTTTTTGTAGTCACTCCGTCCCACAAAGAATGCAACCTTTTGATCGGACACGCTTGTCGATACGAAAATTGACACGTGTGCAACGACAATCAATGATAGTTTTTTTAATTTGTCACGAAATATCAATGGTTGCATATATTATATACTTCAACCTAATATATGTTGAAAGATTAAGGCTTGTTAATTATTACACGACCTTTGATCTTGAAATGCTTGATGAATTGAAATAAGGTTAATCTAGGAGTGCTCCACCATTGAAGCTTGTACTTTATTGTTGCAACATTGTAGTTGATTATCGAGGCTTCGACTCAACATCGTAAATGATTATCGAGGTTTTCATTTGGTTATAGAGTATGACCTCATCATATACCTCTTGATCTTCATGAATATGTGATTTCTTAAGAATAAATTTCTCGTTGTCATCGTACTTTTCTTAGATTGGATCATCAATCACTTCCATCGTCTAATGTTTTAACACATTCATTAATTGCTCAGTGATCTCGCAATATTGACATTAGAATACTTCGCATGGGGGTACAGAATTAGAAGGTGTACTCCGAGCTGTATTCCGACACATCTGAACTAGCTTCTTAACAGCCGTTTATATTAAATCAATAAAAATAAAAGATTGAGATTAAATTATTATATTTTAATCTTGATAATTAATTCATATGTGTAAATCTCAATCGTTAGATTATCTCTTGACACACGAAGATTCAATACAGACATTCCCTTTCCCCTTCTGATTTCTCCCTTCATTACTACGTCCAAAATTATCTTTGTAATCAACTAAACAAAGTAATTACTTCGTCCAAAATACTTCGAGATGTTTGTGTATTTATTTTTAAATATTATATCTTTTATATGTTAATATGAGATAATTATCATCAATTCAAATTGATCTCAGAAAATCAACGACTTTTTTTTTCAAAAAAAAATGTCAAAACCAATATCCATAACATTTCTCTTTTTATAATTATAGAAAAGGCAAAGCAGCAACAATTATTATGACCCAGCTATTCACAATACTTTTGTCAAAACTCTTGCATTACAAGGTATCGAATTGGCAAAGGAAAAGCAGTGACAACAAATGATATTGGAAAGTGATTATCAAAGGGTTGCTCATATGCTGCATGATCAGAGCTTCAGATTTATCTGATGTGGGGGTATTGTCATGGATTGTGTATCGTTATTATCTTTTTTCTCTAAATTTTACTGTTCTTGTGTGTCGTGAGACAAACAAAATTGCTCATGCTATGACAACGTTTGCATCCTAATACCACCAGCGTGGGGAGTGGAGCCTAATGTTACCTGAGCCAATTGTTATCAAATGTAGGTTACATATGAGTTATAAAAAAATTTATGGTTCAATTGTAACTTTTTGATAAAAAGAAAAAAAGAAAAGAAGAAAAAAAAATCAAGATCTAGAAAATCAACCCTACATTCAAAGCCCATGATACTTTACATATTTCAATCACTAAACACACCATTTTCACAAGATCACGCAATCAAATCCCTCTACCTAAACCTTTCCCTGTTTTCCCTTTCTTCCTCGAGTCTACACAGCAAAGCATCTCCCTTCTCCTCCACATACAAAGCCAACACCAACCCAAAACTCCCCTCTCAATTTTCCCAAATCCCACATGGAATTCCCACAAATGCCAAAAATCCCACAAGCCCTTTTCAAATTCAAGTTCCATCTCCTTTTTACCCTCCTCATTGGTCTTCTTCTCCTCTTCATCATCAAATGGGCGCCGAGCTTGGGGGATGTATTCGCGTATTTTTGGTCGTTGTTGGTGTCGACGGTGCTGTTGATGGCCGGCGTGGAGGTGCTTGGACGCTTCTCTCCACCGCCGAGTGCCGCGGATGATGGAGATGGGATGTTGGGTTTCGTCGCCGGAGAAATTGAGCCGGCGACGGCGATGGGGAGTTGAGGAAAGTTGTGATGTAATGTGTTGGTTTGTATTACAGTTGCACTTCCGTTCGATTTTCCATGAGTTTAGCGGTGGAAAATTGAAATGGGAAGAGGTTTGGCGAAATTCTCTTAATGAATAATGTTGTGGGCTCTCGATTACATTATTGGTTTAGTAAACGTTTCTAATGTTAAATGTAAATATGAATGATAATGATAGTGATAGTGATTAGTGTCTTTGTTAGTGGGATTATACGACCGAAAGAACTTTAAACATCTATTTCATCATGAAATGAGATCAGAGGTGTTTAGATTTACACCCATTTGATGCATCAAATTATCTGAGTTCTTTTCCATTGTTTATTACTCCTTATCTCCGATTCAAATCGGAACATTAAGATATAGTAAACTATTATTCAATACATTTGGGTATAATAAGAAGTCAAAACATGTATTGGAAGAAATTTATCCCAAAGATCGTAGGTGTAGTGTTTTTGATACATTGCAATAAGAAGAGGATCCAGCTCCATTTTTCTTTCTTTCTTTTTTTTGGATCAAGTAGCTCCATCTTCAGTGATAATGGTTAAAACTCATATTATAGATTGTTGATAGTATTATTACAACGGAATGAACACGTTTGTCTTTTTATATGAACGAAAAACGGTATTAGTGCATATAATAGTGAACACTAATAATATCATTCAGAAACATAAACGAAAAAGACAATCTTGACACACAAGAAAAATTTGAACAATAGAAATAAAAAATCATCGAAATAGAATCAAAACGCAGATTGTTGTTTTGAACTAAATATCTTAACGCATGAGATTTCTGTCACAAAACCGATCATTCGATCTAAAGTTCAAGTGTCTTATATCCGCTGACCAAATTTGAGGACGATTGAACCTCAGATAGATCTCGATTTGTTTCTTTAAAACTGATTATATAAACCAGTTTTTACATGAAAACTTCTCCAAATACATTGCCTAGCTTCTTCTTCTTTCTCTATATTTCCTTTTTGTGTTTTCTACTCTTTCCACACAAGCAACCGGCTGTTGTACATGTGATATGTACACAAAGCAACTATACACAATCGACAATGCAAAATATCCGCCAACAAATACACAAGTCTCCTACATTCTAAATATCATGACTCCACATAGATCATCTTAGTTCTCGCCAACGGATGGTTGCAAAAGATCTCTATCAACAAACGAGGAAGAGCACCGTAACATATTTTTGTATTTGTCTAAAAACAAAACACTAATCACACCAATGGGACACAATAAAAATTCAGACAACAGCAACCACAGCAAACCTGGTCTGTCAAACCAAGTGCTAAACGGGAACGATTACGTGCTATAAATACCAAACTGCAACACTGAAAACACTTTCACAAAATCACCAATGGAGAAAACTACTGATTTGGATGATCCACAGCGACGACGAACTCATCTGCTTCGCAAAATCAAAGGTCACTCACTCTCGTCATTTCACAGATCTCTTTCCCAAGTATTCGATCTCAATCTCTCATTGTCTTCGACTTTGTGTTTAGATTTCACTCGATCGATCGTCGGCGATCTCGTCGGCGGACGATCGCCGGAGATCTCGATCAACAAGTACCGGAACTACTGCACCAACAGCGACGGAAACTGGTAAAAGTTCTAAACTAATCGAACAATGAATCGAGTTCATGGATTTCGAATCTAGGAAAGTGTTAGGGTTTCGGAGACATGAGGAAAATGGATTAGAACTAATTTGGAGTGTTTTGGTTGGGAAACAAAGTCGTTAATCACGGTGTGATGCGTGCTGTCGTTTGTTGTGGTTGATTCTGTGACGGTAAAAGAAGTTGGAGTATGCGTGGATGTGGTGTTGATTGATCTGCATTGTACTTGACGTATGATTTTTAAAATTGGCTTGTTGATGTAACGGATGAGTACAATGTGAAGACATCTCCTGGTAAGAGAAAGAGTTTCGGACTAGAATTCAGGCCTGAACTTAGTTGTTCTAAGTCACGAGTAAGAGTGCAATGTCCTGGTCTCTTAACCTAGTGCCTTGGGAACCTAATGGAACTAAAGGAGTTTAGCGATTATGCGCTAAAACAACCTTTTAGTAGTAAATAAGACCACAATTAGCCGAGGAAATGAATTATATGCTGCAAATAAAAATAGTAGACATCAATCTATGGATGTCCATTACGATAAAGTAGAATGTTGTCAATGGAACATGTTAAAGAATTTATAGTTCCGGTGCCTGATCTTGTGCGCAGCTTGTCTTAGTCCTGGCTTTACCTTTTCATAATCATCGATTAAATTAGGGAACATTTTAGTTGCAAACCTTTTTGGAGCATAGGATAGTGACTTCTTAATGACAGCAATGACATGGATTTTCAGACTCTAATTTTTGTTGTATATCCAGCTTTTGCAGTTGCAATTTGGTATATGGAAAAGAGGTGCTTGCACTTAGAACGCAATGCCAAGTTCATAGGATTGGTGAGCTATTTTTTGTTTAGTATTAATATTGGATAGCTTAGTTCCACCGTCGCTTCCAAGTGGTGATATATTTCTACACCTCTTCTCTTTGTGGTAGATGTCCTGCTGAAGGTTTTGGCAATCGTTCAGCAACTTCTGCAGGAAAACAGACACGCATCAAAAAGAGATATATATTACATGTACCCTTCTGTATTTAGAGGTGAATCTTGTGCTCTCTTTATGGTTTTCTGATTTCATGCCTATCTCCAAAATAGAATGAATCAAAGTGTTTATGAAACTTTCAGCCGGAGAGAACGATTATTTCTGCAATCTGCAGTATATCTGTGGGAAAACTATTTATGCTTCTTGTTTATAGGTTGATTTTCCATTTTGAGGTTAGCCGTCATTTGTTCCTTACTCTTTTGGAAGGTTAATGTTAAAGGTCATTGTCTTTATCTGCAGAACAGTCTATAGTAGACCGAGCAATAAATGAAATTTGTATCATTTTGGAATGCAGCCGCCACAACTTAAACGTGGTAAGACATAGTTTGTAAAGTTCACCGTATGCACTGTTGGGAGCCGCACTTGATCATGTTTTGGCTACAGCATAGTTTCAAGAACTATGTCGCATAATACACAAACAGTATGGTCCTGGTCCTATGAAATCGCTTTAGGAATTAAAAAAATATAATTAGGGTCCCTAGACATCTTTAGCTGGCACTTCATTCTTACAGTAGTTTCATCTTCATGCCAGTACCTATTGGGGTTTTTTTTTTTGGGGGGGGGGGGGGGGGGGGATGATGTCATAGAAGTTTAACTTGAAATTGATTGCAATTACTTGCTTAACATTTAGCTTTCTCTTGCATGACTCATGCTTTTTGTCGAGTGGTTTGATTGTATGATACTAACATAAGTTACATAACTGTTTCCTTTTTGCAGGTCTCTGTTGCTAATGGGTAACTTTGCATATTATCTTTAAACCGAGAATTCTTGGATCTAAACTATATACTCATAATTACTGCTCCATTGAGTCTTCACCAGGATCATTATACTTGGAAAGCATAATGATTGCTATCTCACTTTCTTCAGAAGTTAGTCTTTATGTGTAATTATGAGTGTGAGAGTGTCATACAGAGACGTCTGGGGAAAGCAAAACAACTTCATAACATGTTTCTAATGAATAACTGAAACATTAAGGAAATGGGAATCAAATCAAAGCTTGGTCTTACATCCTGAGTTCCACATGTTCTTGTCTATATAACGAACTTATGTTTTCATGATCTGTACATTCCCATGTCTTCTCTATGGATTTTTCACTTGTCAGTTTTCTGTTTACTTAATTCTATTTTTGCTTCTGTCACAGATTGGTCATGGGCTGGATTAAATTTTCAGAAGTTGGAGACAGATTTGACTGCATTAGCAGTCCTAATTCCGTAAGCACATGATGCATGGATCTGCTTAGTTGAGTAAAGATCTATAATACATTTGCTGATGCCTGTTCATTTTCAGCCCCACCCTGTTCCTGTTCATGTTGAAGAAGTCAGTGGTATCCTGATGACCAGCAGGGCATTAGTAAACTGAGATATTCACTATCTATAATACAACGTACATGGTGTAGACTTGTTGCACCCCGATGTTCTCTTCCATTTGCGATAAGGATTCCCTTGACTGTTGTATTAAGATATCTTCACTATCGCCCAGTACATCCTCATTGTCGAGAAAGAATCAGGTATCATGCTTGATTGATCGTGATGATGTTTAATAGTAATTATTAATATTATCCCTTGTGTACTTGCTGAGATACCCTGTCAAATGCATGCAGTTTTCCAACGATTAGCAAATGATCAATTCTGCAGCACCAACCATTGCATTGTCATTACTGTAAGAACGCCTCCTGCTCTTGCCTTACCAGAGTCTATTTTGACCGAGGTTCTTGCAGGGAAGAGGCTATCCTGATATCTCAACCAGAAGGTAGTTCCTTATAAATTTCATATATTGAGCCGTTGCCATTGTGTGCGTACCAATACATGATTTCATTTATCTCGACTTGGCAGGTTTTTGCGAGTCCTTGTAGAAAAGCTTAATATTCCTGTCTATTGCTTGGTTGATTGTGACCCATATGGGTTTGATATCCTGACCACATACCGCTTTGGTTCAATGGTGAGAATCTTAAGTTATCTTTGAACTTGTTTGCCTCTACTACGAGTCCATGTCATGATTTAGACATTTTATCGTTTAGTGGCTCTATTAATAGTATGCTATTTCTATGGCTAATCATTTTACTCCAATTACTTGGCTGACATATCATCACTCTTTTGGATTGTTCTATTGCTTAGCAAATGGCATATGACGCAAAATATCTTCGACTACCAGAAATTTGCTGGCTTGGAGCCTTCATTTCTGATAGTGAGAAATATTCTCTGCCTTCACAATGTCTACTTCCTCTGACAATTGAAGGTACAGAATCCAAATGCTTCCTTAAAATCAGCAAGCCATGATAGTTTCCTTGCTTGTGTACAATATCAGATAAGAAGAAAGCCGAAGCTATGGTGCACAGATGCTATCTACATAGTGAAGAGCCACAATGGAGGTTCAAAATCAGGCTATCTTGTCAGGGTGTTACTTTTTGGTTTTCGCTTCAATATTGCTTGATTCACCTGAGTGTCATATTACTCATGTCAGATCAGAGCTAGAGTTGATGTTGGAAAAAGGTGTGAAGTTTGAGATAGAAGCATTGTCCGTGTACTCACTTTCTTTTTTAACTGAGGAGTACTTGCCATCTAAAATCCGAGGTAAACCTCAAGCCCGATTTTTTCATGCAATTGTGTTTACACTTCTCTCCAGCTGACTGCAATGCTACTTCGACTCTGACAGCATGTCTTTGATAAAACATATCAGGAACTAGGAGATTGCCGGGCAGTCAAGTTCAACCAGTCAACTGGTATGCCCACTGAAACAGCTCGGTGACTGGGTCGGGGAAATTTTGTCAAACTTTCATGAGATGTTCTTTTTACAAGAATTTCAAAGTATTTTGAGCTTTATTAACTTTGAAGACAATTGGCTTCTAAGAAGCAAAGATCTGTGTTCAGAATTTCAGTGTACTCGGCAGTCGGCTACGCATTTATATACGAGGTAAGTAGAAAGAACTCCGTGTATGTCTTTGACATGGCAATATCCTATCTCTACATGATATATACATATACTGGTGTTGGTATGAAATGGAGCTTCTTGTTTGCCAATTGCTTCAAATTTGCTATTCCTGCGATTGTTACATGTTGATAGTAACCTGCCAAATCATACATGGTGTTTGACATTTTAGTTTGATTGACTGCGATGTGTGGTCAATTTCAGTCACGGATAGTAGTTGAGTCACCTTGATAGTCGTTGCTTTTTCCTCTCTTCTTTTCTTTATGGCAACTGTGCAATCGCATGTATTAACATCCTTCGTTAGGCAGTCACCGTCACTTACAAACCTCGGCAAGTTTTTGGGACAGTTTTTGTCCCAGATCGTGTCCATGACAAAATACCTTAGTTGTTATTGTTCTGGAAATAATTTTTCTCTGATAAATCTGATTGATCGTCGACATGGGCCTTGTTGGCTTGAATCCCTTGTAGTTTATCACGACTCATGGGGTCGACACGAACGAGCATATGATTTCGGTGCTCAAATTTCATTCACGGACAGGACATACATGAAGAACCTTGAGATACACTACAGTATCCAACCTACAACTACATTCAACAACAGACAGCCCCTTAGTTCATTGCCCTGATTGGGAGAACCCAACTAGGGCTCTCCTTGTCACAGACACACAATGCCATCAGATCATGCAATTCTTCATTCTTACTCCCACAAGAAAGCACCCATGGCGAACTGCCTCTTCTCGTCAAGACCGCGACCAACGAAGTGACCAAGCCCGTATTCCTCCAGCAACCTGTCCACCGTCCCCTCCTCCATGGCCTCGTAATCTGATCTCTTGTATCGAGGATAGTTCACCGGCATCTGAAACATCGCCGATGATATGATCCCCGTCTCATCATCCCTTGCAATCTCTTGATGATCATGATCATGTTCTTTCAGACATCTCGTCACCTTTGCGCTCTCGTCGGAGAACGAGAGCAGATAGGCGATCACGGTGCTGAAATCCCACCTGAGAAATCCCATGTTTTAAGGTTTTGGAGAGTTTTGTGTGGTTTGTTTTTGCTTCCCTCTCTGACTCTCCTGCGAAGAAGAGGAGAGGAGGCGATGTTGTGTATGAATTGAAACAATGGTTGAGTTCATGTTTGGGTATTTATAGCGCAGTGAGGCCATAACTTACACGTAAAAAAACTGATTATTTTATTATTTTAGTTAAGGAGAGTTTCATGGTTTATTGTTCTTGTGATGCAAGTAATAAATTTATTGTGAGATTTCCAAGGGTGTTGAGAGGATGCCAGCTAATTCTCTGTTGTGTTTGACGGTCGAGATTTTTTGGGGAGAGCTTTTCTTATGTTAAAAATATGAATTTTTTTTTGAATCGTTCCCTCTTGTCCGTGTTTTTGGTTTGTTACTAAAGTTATGTGAATATCAAGGCGAATGGTTAATAAGCAGGTCAACTGTTAATATTAGTAAGCATTAATAATCGTTAGACATGTATCGACGATGTCACACGATACAAGTTTCGATTCGTAACATATCAGTATGTCTAGGCTTAGGCTGAATTGAATTTGGTATTGCTTTTAAATTTGCGATGAAGTGGCGTGTGAAGTAACATAAACATGATTTTTTGGGACCGTTGATTCATGTGAATTCCATTATTTCTCGACTACTTTTTTGTAGGTTGAATTTTGCTCTTTTTTGGTTAACTCAAAATTTTGTTAAAGGATTCGCAGTTTCAAGTCACTGGTTTGGTGATGATATTTTCAGACAGGGAAGGCAAAGGAAAAACGTGTATTCTAGAAAGAATTGGTTGCATCCAAAGATTTTTTCCCCAAAGAACATCAATTACCATTTATATCTAAATTGTATTTTCGTTTTATTTTTTTAATGAGACCGTGGGATGATAAGAAACTAATTCAATATAAAACAAAAATTTCGGGTTATGAAAATTCATGAATTTTAACACATGAAAAATTAGAACCATATTATACAAACAGCGCCCATGGTTACTCTTCTATGGTATTCAATATAATATCGGTCGATATCACGACTCGGACCCGTGAACATATGATGTGGAAAGAAGTCATTTTCTCACCAACACGAGTGCACGCGCACAAGAAAGGGCACAAAAATAGGTGACTATTATTTGGTCGTCAGTATTGCTTAAGTTAAACGGAGTGCTTCTTATTTGACATGGTTTGCTTCGGCAATGGACCTGACACGACCATGGTCTCATACATTTTTGAAGTCGTACACACATAAATATCGTTTGATCGTCATGCGAAGTCATGAACGACCTGCCACACGATCTCCGGCTTCACATGATTGCACACATAAATAACGTTTGATCGTCATACAAAGTCATGAACGACCTGCCACACGATCATTGCTCCGGCTTCAAATGATTGCTAGAAGGCTAATTCTGAATGCCCGTAATGGCCAACGTTCAACACTTCGCTAAACAAGCAAGGATGTTGAATGAATCCATGACACAATGCCGCATTGTCACGTAAAAAAACAAACCTGAAGTATGAAATTAAACTTCTCCGAATTCAAACGGAACAGTTGAAAGTTGTAATAACAAAGAACATTCGCATAATCGTCAATATGAAGTTAGATTGCTGCAAAAATCATCGGCAAAGGCGGCGCAAACAAATGAAGAATTAATTCGATGTGGTAAGCGCAAGCAACATTTCTGTCATCTCCAAAAACAACTTAATGGAAAAATTGCCCAAATTTGATCCAAGTGATTCATCATCTCATGTGAACTTACAGCAATCAACTGCACCGGTGTTGAATGGAAAAAGTAGCCTACGGGCTTCTTTACAGGTTATAGTGAAAGAACTTATCGAAGCAAATGGCTACGATGAATGGACCAGCGAAATCACCAGCAGCACAACCTGCAGCAGACGACACAACTAGAGTTTAGCATATAAATCAGGATCCCCAAGAAAAATTAATCCAGCCAGCACAATTTGCCAAATCAAAGATTTAGTGCCAGATGATCATGGTCGCAATGCTTTCAAAGTTAACATGAATGACCCTTGGCTGCACTTGGAGTTGCAGAAGTTCTTACCGATCCACTGTCCGATTGATGGATGGAAAAAGGTTGCCCCGATGCCTGCTCCAATGGAAGCAAATACGAGAGATGAACTGCACCTGAGAGTAGCAGAAAAAATCTTCTTCAAAAGAAGCGTCAACTCTTCTTTGTTATCAACAACCTCCAAATCCTCCCTGGGACCGAACATGCGTTTTAGAGTTTTGTAAATGTCGATTCCAACTTGGACAATCCAGGATGCCGCAACTCCGAGGAAATGAGCTGTTGTGAAAGAGAGAAAATATCAACTCAGAACAGAAAACTTAAGACATTTCGGAGAATATTGTCCATATTCAACGCTCACCTTTAAAAGTTGTTCTTTTGACACAGTAGAAGTACGTTGGCCATGGCATGCCTCGTTCAGCTTTGCGCACAGCTGATTTTGGAGCATCTGAAGACCATTACAATAACCATCAGTAGACTGTCAGCGCAAGCCCAGTAGCTTAAACATGAGGTATCCATCATGCTGTTTTATTTATTTTTGAAACTATGAAAAATTATCATACCTTTTAGGAGCTTCCATGCCATTCTTTGCGACACGTACGTAACCGCTAGTCTTTCCAACACTCTTCTTGTAGTAACCACCGTGCTCTGGCGCAAAACATCGAAATATTTTTAAAGACAAAAGGCAAAAAAACATAAAGATTTCGAGTATACTTCTTGAGACAAATTATAAAAGACACACCAAATAACTTTGTGATACTATCTTAGTTTTGTTGCCAGACTTGACGATGGAGAACTCTATGAAACAAGAATAATAGGCATTGTTGTAAGAATGCCTAGGAAATCGACCAGAGTCAACACTTAAACGACTAGTCGGTTCTGATGTCAAGGCAGGTCAGATTATCTAGGTAGGTGATGGGTTTTGGTTGGATGTTAATTTTTGAGATGCATATAAATGACCACCAACAGTGGCCAAGGCTTCGTTTCACTAGAAGATGTCCCGCTTGTCTTAATTTAAGATTAAGAAATCCAAACTGTACTTAGTACTAACCTCTCGAACAACTTGCTTCATTGACTTCTTGAAAGGAGTAACTAAATCTACACCGTGCTTCTCTGAACTATGACCATCCTGCAGGAAGTCTTCGTCGTCCTCTTCCAACTGGGACTTTGGCTCAAGAAGGGGCAAATAGTACATCAGGAATGACCTCAGCGTCGTCAATCCTAATGCCTTCCACTGAAAAGCCGAGAAGAGAGGCTTCAGCTCAATGTTGTAAACTTTAGCCGCATCTCTGAAAGTGTCAGGTTCAATAACAAATCCAGGTCTCTTATGATTGACAGTGTATCCAGGTATGCCCTGAAAACCTGGAATCTGATCTTCACTCCATGCTGGGGCAGCATCACAATATGCGATATGGCTTCCCCCATCACTGTGTTTCCAAGAAACAAAAATACATTGGTAAGAAACACAAGCATCAAACGCATTAATGCAACTAACTAGCAAGAAATTCAAGGAGCGGGATAAGGCAAAGTTTTCTATCACATTGATGTATGTGAAATTGAGAATATTCAAATTTTCCTAGTCCTGAATATAGTCGTCCAGGACTTACAACTTACAAGTCATCATCACTTCCCCATTTACTAACTGTGAGCTAATTAAGTTCAAGTGTTCTGTTACGACTCAAAATCTAAATGTTTATTCCCAGCGCAGGAATAGGCAAGTAAGCTAACTTAGTTTTCATAATTGAGTAAGATATTAGTTGCTTATTATCTTTAAGTGCAGTATTTAGTTTCCATCTTCCAGTAAGAATAATTATTGTACTTGGCTATAAAAGGCCAATTGATTTATCAATAATGCAAGCAATTACACCCTTCTTCCCTATACCCCCTTCTCTCCCTCACCTCTTATTCTATCTACCTCCCCTGTTTCTTCTGCTTAAATTTTACTTAACATGTTCGACATGATAGAAGCTCGGCTACAGAGTACAGAACACATTTATCAGTTATCACTAATTAGATTAAGACGCTCCCGAATAATATATTATACTCAACTTCCCGTATACCAGAGTCAGTGCAATAAGAACTTGTATAAGGCTCAAAATGGACAAATCCACTAATTCAAAAGGTTATAGAAAGGAAATCTTGGGGAAGTTTTACTTCCTAGAATGAACGAACGAGTGCTCAAAGGCGATCCTGATGTAAGTTTTTCTTTTCTATTGGAAAAGAAGAATTACTGATAGCTCATGAAAAAACGACAGGTTATACACGCCAAACCGATTAAAATCCAATCAATCCCATCAAATCCTTCCACATTCAAGAGGACCAAATCGTTCAACAGCCATTATATTCAACTAATCCAAACCCAGTACATTGATCGAAATCTATCCAATGACTTCTGAACCATAATCATCATATTGCTTTTTAGTGAGCATGATTCACTAAGAATGCTCGTAGTTTACTACGATAAGGAATTCTCCTAACACATTATTAACGTCGTTGAGAGTGCAACCTGAACTAGAGTTACGAAATGTGCTCTGCACAAGACAGGATTTCGATATGATATACTCCTACTAAACTTGGGATATACTTTACCTGACTTCTTCCAAACCAAACTTGGGAACACTGTTCCCAACACGCATAACCCAACCTGACTTTGATACTATATCAAAAGTGAGAACTAATGATAAACTGTCATTATCGATCTCAAACGGTTGAACGACCAACTTTGATACACTATTTCTCCGTATCACAATAAAACAATGTGATCTCAAAACAAAGGCATTGAGTGCCATCCAATGACCAATAAATCAAAGAATCCAAAGCCAACCCAAGTCACATAATCCAACAAAAACCCATAAAAAACATGAATTACCCAATAAAAGCCCTAAACCCAAAAGGGTACACGGCCACGGCGGCGGCGGAGGCGGCGGCAGCCTTGGCAGAGAAAGACCCAAATGAATGAACCAATTGGGTAGACTGAAAGTTCTGATGTTTCCTCATCAGATCCAAAATTAACGCGATTCCGGCCATTTTGAGATCGACCCACTTCGAATTTGAGGGTTTATTGGGGTCTTATAGATCGAATGGGAGCTAAAGGAGTAAAGGGAAGGTGAAGATGAAGAAGGGTGAGAACCGGTTACGGGTCAATGCATTCGGGTCGGGTTGGGGCAGTCAAGGTTGAGCTTTATGGCTACTGGCTGTGGGGTTTTCACTGTTTCGTCTTGATCCAATCGTCATCTTATTATTCTCTGGAGATCAGTTTTTGATATAGAAAGTCCAAAAATCTCATGTTTGTATATAATAATATAATTTTATTTACTTTATAGATAGTTTTATATGATTTTATAATTTTATAATTTTTCAATTATATTTATTTTTGAATAATTTTATATTAAATATAATATAAATTTATTTATTTATTATATAAAAAATAATAAATATTATCAAATAATCATCAATATTATCATAAGTAATTTTTATTTTTTTCAAACCTAAATAATGAGTATTTTTTTTTAATTTCTTTTATGATGGAAAAAAGATAAAAAAAACATTATCATTAACTAATATATTTCAATGTTAGAAAAAAGAGAAAAACTAATCAAATAAATTTTCACCTAATTTTCGACCGAATTAGTTCTACAATAAAATTATCTTACTTTCTATACTAACTCATTCAAATTATAATGAGTTAAAACATGGATTGTTATTATTGTTGTTGTTTTTTTTCCTTTTAGCACGTGTCACACCAATGTTATATTAGGTAAGAAAAAAATAAAGTATCATTATAATGAAATAGATTAAATCTTTCATCATACATATGACGTGTTATAAAATTGATAACAAAACAAACCAAATTTTTGATATTCAAAAATACTAATCTTGCTTTGTATATAATTATAAAATAATTTTCTTATTACTGATTGATGAGTGTAAAAATAATCACGTTTTATTTATATAGAACCTTTTGTTTGTTATGTTTGAGTCTTTTATATTATGTTTCTAGTTTGGTTTATGTTTTGAAGGTTAGATACTACAACTTGTGTATTTTTATTATAGATTTGACCGAGAGTAACGGTTTTTGATGATTCATACAGAATCATGAAAAAGACTTGAGAATGATCAAGATAAAGTGTGATGATTTTGGTGATCCTTAAAGATTATTTCTGATAATGCTCACGTGCATTACATGATGACATTGATGTTCAAAGAGGTTTGGAGCTGTTTTGGGATAAATCGACACTTTGAAGCTATTTTGAGCATGGATGATTCATGAAAGTTAAACGATGCATAGATGATGATTTAAGGCTACATTGGAGGTGAAAATGATGTCATTTGAAGTGTTTTATGATTATATAAAAGCTACATAAGATATACCATTGATCAAGACGGAGTTCAAAACGAAAAATAATAATATTGTTTTCGACCATTTTAGGGTATGTCACGCCCGTGACGGAATCCCTCACGCCCATGACAGTGCTTACACTGAGTTTTTGAAGACCACGATTGTCACTTCCGTGATGGAAGGGGTCACGCTCGTGACAAAAGTTGTTTTATCAAATTTTTGAAGATTTTCACTAGATTTTCTTTTTTTTATTAGGGTCATTAATTTTTATATAAAATATCACGTTTTGTATTCGTTTTAGGGAAGATGTTTGGCCGTTTTTTACGGTGGGATTCTTTAGATTATATCACTTTTTCATCTTTCATCTTTTCTTTTGTCATTTTGAAGATTTGATCAAGGTGTTTATGTTTGGACTACTTCGAATTTGAGTTGTAACCATTGAAGATTGTCTATTTACAGCAAGTATCACATTCTCGCTATTCTCTTTTAGTTTAATAATGATGTTTGCGTGTATATTGATGATTCTAATGACTATCTTTATTATGAGTTAGTAGATAGGAAATCAAATAATGAAGTCTATGTGATGGGATTATGAGATTATCTATCTAAACCAATAAAATCAGATTCGTTTTATACATGATTGATATTAAATGTTGGATCTTTATCACAGTTGATACATTATTTCACCTAGAATGACTAACTATATGACTTTATACATTGATTATACCATGACTCTATGATACAGTTAACTTAGTCACTTAGATATTGTTATATGTTGATCTAACTATTGACACAATTTTTTTTTTGGCCATATTAGTAACAATTAGTCAAGTTTTGACATATTCTATTTTGAACATTACATGATTAGAACCTTTTGCATGCGAATTGATTGATTTTTTTTTTTATTGATTCATGTTTGTTTATTCCTTATTTGATTCAACCTTATTAGTTTGACATATACATTCTTTTTTGGTGTGTTAAGTTAGTTTAGTTAGGTTGATTATACATTCTTTTTTGATAATCAACATTCTAGTGAACATAATATAAGAAACCCTTATATTACAATCAAACTAATCATTAACGAATCTGAATTATAATCAATCAATGATTAATCTCTAAGGTAAGATAGAGTTATGAAAATTTTCTATCGTTTGCTTGCAATAATTTACAACCTAATTCAATGTCCATAGTAATTTAGTTAGTTTAATTAAGATTTAATTCATTTAATCTACAAAATCCCCCCAATCTTAGTTTTCATAATTTTAATAGTTCTTAAACGTGACTAAAAAAATCATAAATAATATTACGATTGTCCATATGGGTTATACCCTTACTTCCATATTGTATTAATTTTAATATTTTTAGAGTATTATTGATATTTCCATATTGTATTAAATTTAATATCTTTAGAGTATTATTGAGTGCATATAAATTCTAATTTGACGTGCATGCGATAGCACACATTACTGATATAAGAAAAAAGTTCAAATATTCGAATTTCACTTATAGTAGTTCCATCGTAGACTTCTTTTAGTTTGTATACTAACACATTAAAGGGAAAAATGAGATAATTGATGATTTGTTGGTTTTTTATTTTTTATACATGTACATCAATTGAACCTATACAAGAGAAAATGAAGTGTCATTGTAAATGAAATAGATGAACAAATGAAAAAAAAAATATTATAAATCAATTAGGTTAAATGTAATCATATACATGTAATATTATAATTAATATAGAACTAAAAAATCTTTGGTTTCTTTGATAAAATAGAAACTAAATTATCTTTATATATATAAATAGAAATGGGCAATGATCTTATATGGGTTAACATCTAAGCTAATTTTAATGATGTAGAGGCTGTTTTGGTAAGGTAAATCTAGGGAAAGTGGGGTAATTGATATGAGGAATCATGAAAGTTTTAACATAAACTTCATTCATCTCGAATTATATCTATAAGCATTTGTTGAGTTAAATAAAGCTAACAAAGTTAATAGGAGTTGTTTGAGATCGTTGTTATTTTTTGTTTTTTGTTTTCATTTCATTAGTTCATGAAATAAAAGTGTTTGATATTAATTTATGTTTTATTGAATGGATGAAATATAAACAAAGAATAAAGAAAAAAAAATAATTTTTTGTTTTTGTTTTCTTTTTCTAGTTTCATTTAAGTACAATAGATTCATGATCCCTTGTATAAAAAATCTATTTATTTTCTAAAACGATTTCGATTTTCATTATTAATTTTCAATTTCTATTATTTGGTTTTGATTTCTCTATTTTTAAAAGCAATACCAAACAGCCCCTTAGTAAACGATTGAACCACATTACGATAAATTATTGAAAATAATACTTAAACATCACGTGACATCGATCAAATTTACTTCGACAAAACGATGACCAGTTTGGAATTACTTTTACTTCTTGTTTTTTTTTTCATTGATTAAAGAAATAAAATTGTTTGATATCAATTTTATTTTCTGTTTTTTTAATTGATGAAACAATGACAAAATAATAATAATTGATTTTGTATTTTCGTTTCATGTTTTATCTGGATATAATATTTAAGATTCATTTACATAAAATCATTTTATGAAATAAAATTATTTTAATTTTTGTTATGGACTTTTTATTATTGTTATTAGTTTTGAAATTTTTAATTTTGAATAACACTAAACACCCTGAGATTAGAGGAATAAGGAGACAAACGTACAGAAGCAGCTAAGCACTGAGAAACTGGGTCTCTTTATATCCCGCCCAAGTCAAAACCAGAATCCAAATCCCATTTCAAATCCCACCCCCAAATTCCTCAAAATTAGGGTTACCCAAATTCCCCCAACTTTCGCCCCCACAAACCCAAAATCCCCAAATCAATGCCCAAACCCAACGAAAACCTAGAAAATTCCCCTTCGAAAATGGAAGTATCCGATCTCAACAAGGTGTGGGAAATCAAGGCCCTGAAGAAACCGGGCCAAGATGAGGCGAAGAGGATCCTAGAACGGATCGCGAAACAGGTCCAGCCCATCATGAGGAAGCGGAAATGGCGGGGCAAAGTTCTGTCGGAGTTCTTGTAATGATGAATTATCTTGTTGGGTTGAGTTGTTTTTGGGGATTTTGTTTGTGGGTTTTGGGGATTTTGATCGAAAGTCTGGGTCTTTGATTGAATATAAGTGTTTAATTCGATTGATGAGTGATTGTTGTGTTGAGAGTTAATGAGAGATTGATGTGATTCGAGAGAGATTTTGGGATTGACCGTTAAGAAATGGGCCTACGTGGATTGATTGTGTGTGCGTCATCGATGATATTTTGAGCTTGCTTTGACCTCTCATGATGTTGTGCAGTGCGAAACGTTGTTATTTTTGTGATTTTTTTGGGTGTCCGTATGGTTCCTATGAGGATTTTCTTCCATGTTGTAGTTGAAGGCTGTGGTAGAAGTAAGCTAGTCCAACTCATTATCATTGTTTATATCTACTACAGTTGGAAGCATTTTGCCTAGGAGTGTTTTGATTCAATTCTTAATGTGGGCGCGTGATCAATGGAGGTGGTAACAGTGTGCCTAATGCCAGTATTGTTCGGCAGAACAAGGGCCAGATCACCATGATTATGTAGCATTAGTAATTTGCATCCAGTGGTCTCATTCTGAAATGCGGTAGTTGAGAATAATCTACAACTACAACAATGACAGCACTTTCGTGTTTTTGTCATGGATAGGGTCTAAGGGTCTAAGTACGATGAGATGTTGTGAACAATTAAAAGACTACCTGAAAATTTGCAGTTGTAATATTCTCTTGCAAATACCTTCTACTCTTCCATCAGTTTATTGAGAAACCTTACCTTGTCCTGTTCTCTTTTGAGATTGTCAAAATATCATGCTCGTGTTTTAGGAAATCCCGTTTTGGAAATTCTCAAGTTCATGACCAGTAGTCTGCTTGATCTCTGAAAACATTTTTTTCCTAATTGTCCGTGTCTATATGTGTTGATCTTTTTGCAGTCCGAACAACCCATCTCTGTTAGGACTGAATGTAGGAGGTGGTGTGCAAGTAAAGTTGAGACTACGCAGGCCAAACAGGGAGTGGGACTTCATCCCGTACAATCAAGTTCTCGATACAATGCTCCATGAGCTCTGTCACAATGCTCATGGTCCTCATAATGCAAGCTTCTATCAGCTTTGGGATGAACTTAGA
This sequence comes from Drosera capensis, assembly GCA_001925005.1. Classification (NCBI taxonomy): domain Eukaryota; kingdom Viridiplantae; phylum Streptophyta; class Magnoliopsida; order Caryophyllales; family Droseraceae; genus Drosera; species Drosera capensis. Next base: position 70,858 of record LIEC01010527.1, on the reverse strand, counting down.
AAGGTTTGAGATGCTTCAATGGATCAAGTTCATTCTCCGAGGAGGAGCGCAGATACAACTTGCACGTCGCTTAATAAATTTTTTGTATTCAGTTTGATGGGGATATTTTTCCCTGTTCATGTTCTTTATTTGTTAGCTATGCAGTTTTCTGTGGATGATGTAGGAATGCGAAGAATTGATATCCAAGGGAATTACTGGCACAGCAGAGGGATTTGATCTTCCTGGAAGACGTTTGGGTGGGTTTTCTCGTCAACCACCTCTTCCAGCTCTTCGACAAACTGCACTAGCAGCTGCACAAAAGCGACAAAACCTTGGTGCGCTGCTACCTTCAGGGCCTCAGCGCCTTGGTGGTGATAAGAACATAATGTCTGCACTTAGTCCTATTCAAGCAGCTGCCATGGCTGCAGAAAGGAGAATACAGGACGAGATTTGGTGTGGATCTGCAGCCAATGATACAAACCACGAAGAAAGCTGCTCCGATTTCTCTGAATGGATTCCAGAGAACCGCCCTTCTACCTCAGGCGCACAGGATCAGAAAGATAAACCAACTTCTGCTGTAATGTCTAAAAGAAGAGATAATGAATCAAAACAGAATCTGTCTCCTTTTAGTGGGAGCATAAATTTCGTGGACTTATCATTGGACCAAGATGACTCGAGAATTGGGAAAAGAGTGTGCAGAACGGAGGCTGGAGCCAACTCTCGGTCTACTGGCACCCATTCCATACCGAGTTCTTTGGATTCTGCTTCAAGATCAAGCACTGACACTATGTATAATAGTGAAGAATCTGGCAAATGGGAGTGTGAAACATGCACCTTGCTGAATCCTGTAAGCATTTGTTTATCAAACCTCTTGATGCCTATGTTATTTTCTTATGCTTTGCTGATTGTATTCCGATTATTGGTGTTGAATTTGCAGCCAATGGCTCTTGTCTGCGAGGCCTGTAACACGCTAAAGCCTAAAGATCAGTCAGTGAAATACAAGTTCTGGTCATGTAAATTCTGCACTTTGGAGAATATTGTCAAGCTTGATAAGTGTTCAGCATGCGGGCAGTGGAGATATTCTACTGGTGCGCCGATCTCCACACGAGCTCCTGGTGTTGGGACCTGACAGGTATATGACCAAGCCTGGCATACAGTCTTCATTTCCCCTAGTTTCATCTTGTCACCGGGATGCTCCAAGCTTTTGTGCTTGCTGCGAGATCAGTGACATATCAACACTGTTTGTGTTCTTAATGTCGTGTTCTTCGCCTGAAGATTTAGGTCTTCCATTTTTTTGGAAACTGTACATGTTCTTGCAGCGTAACCAAGGCTAAGCTATTACATGCCGATTATTTGGCTGATGACTGTTGTAAGTTGGCAACTATATGATGCTCATTCTATATAAAATATATTGTTATTTGCACTGTATCAACTTTAACGAGCTATTCTCCTCTCAATGAACCTTTGTCAGTGTCATTCTAAGACATAAATGATTGAGAACTTATTCACATAATCTTGTCAAATATAGAATATAAAAAAGATATTTCAAAAAAATAAATTTAGTGATGTATGTACTTTTCTATTTTAACGTGGACAAGTGTTGAACATCATGTGATAGGAGCACTTTGTTGTTTCTATAGTTGAAGCTATGATATGAATTTTGTGAATTAAATTTACTTGGTGTCAAAGACTTTGTTCAAAATTAGTTTCTATGACTGATGTTTTCCGATGTCACGAATTCCTAATGCATTGGCTAGATTTTTTTTTTTTTTTTTTTTTTTTTGTGAAACTTCATATAAGTTCAGAATTGATAGAAAGAAGCATATGGGGTGGGTTTTATGTTTTTCTTACAAATAGATATTGTTTCCAACCTTCAATCTCACGATAATTTTCAAAGGAGTGCTGCTTTTCGTCCCCCGAAGCAACATACCCCCACAACCCCCTTTTGTATTTCTCCTCAAAATATCCTTTTCTTCTTTACAATTTCTTTCCTTAAATATAAATTTTAAACTAAAATAACTCTCAATATATAAATGGATTATAGAAAATAAATATATATTCATGATCTATAAAATATAATCTACAAAACAAGCCTAATATTTAATAGAAAAAATTATATTAAAAATATAAATTAATAACTTTTATTAAATAAAATGAATAAGATCAAATTAAATAATGACGACACAAAATAAAAAGTACTTTTTATTATAATGGGTCATGCTATACATAAATTAAAATTTTGTACTTCATTTAAACTAACTAGTGTTCATCACTTCATTCCACAATTGAAAACACACTGCAAAATTATGAGTCCATCCTCTAACCTCATCCGATACATGTCGTCACCATCAAACCGAAATTGGAGGTACAAGATAATGAGGATGCAAGAAGTCTTGCACGAAATTGGGATCGGAGGAGACCTCAATGGCAAATAAGTAAAACAACTTGTAACATATGTGGCAAAAGTATGCAAGACAAACTTGTACCTCGACAGAATGACAACTCTCAAAGTCATATAATTCATCCAATTTTTTTGATCCGTCGTAGTATCAAACCAATTGAGTGAGTAAAGTAAAATATCTGCATAACCCGAATGTGGAAATTTTTGTTTGTGATGATCTCTTCAATAAGATACATACATACTTGGACCCATCAATCCTTATCATACCGATCAGTGTAGTTATTGTTTTGAATCCACAATAATCGTCTCCTTGAACATCAACAATGTTAGAAACAAAATGCTGAATAACCTTTGAGAAATACAAAATATAAGATGAGGTATATATTTGGTTGAGTGGTTGGTGCGGTGGACCTTTCTGACCCTTCCCTCTTCCTCGTGATGTTCTCAGACTCTTAGTGGGTGTTTCTAATGTCGAAGGTATACAACGAGCACTCTGCTCATCCCTGTCTTTAGGTCGTCCTTTGTGTACCGTGTTATATGAAGGAACTCAAACAATACTTTTAGATGGATTTGCCACGTCGAGTAATCTGTTTATAGCATTCTCTCGTATATTGGTATTCATGGTCTATAATATCTCAACAACCTGAGATGTTTTATATGATAATGTTTCATCACCATCGAATCTTTGAGCGTGCATAGAGAGCGTTTGTCAATGAACATGGATACTAGATAGCGGAATAGGAATAAATGATGGTGATATTGTGTTAGATCATACTTATATGATAATCCAAACGTTGTTTTGAAGGAACAGCTACACCAACCGGATAAATGAGGAGAAGATTCAGAAGCACCCTTTAACTGATCATCGATTTTCAGCAATGCGAATAATGACATCCGATATAGTATCTGATCATAAATTGAGTTATGCAATTGCTTGTGATGAGGAATATCGAGAGATTTCTCAACCGATGCTTGAATGATCCTGAACTACTACCTCAACATCTTGTGTATTTTCATGAAAGAAGATCGCAATGATGACATGATATCTTTCAAATACGCTAAAAAATAAATAGGTTCAGAAGCTAATTTTTGGTTGCTAAACATTAATTTCGATCGCTAATCAATGATTGCGATAGAAATTCAATGACAAAATGCGGGTCACTAATTTAGTGATCGTTTCGATCACAAAGGTTTATTCTTGGTTCGAATTTTTCAGTGCATTTAGCGATCGTTTTAGTCACTAATTACCTTATGATGAAAAATTGGAAAGTTGTAGTTTTTCAGTATAAAGAAACGTGTTTGAAATCCTGTGAGTGATGAAAAAATGAGTTAGTATTTATAAAAAAATTATAAATTATTTTGTGAAAAAAACTAGGATGATATAATAAAAGATAATATATTCATAGATCTACACAAAGATGGACGTTTTTAATTATAGAAAACTGACATGATTTAGTTATAAGTCATTATATTTTAGCATGTTTGGATTGAGTAACATATATAGATGTTTCCTTTCAAAAATAAAAAAATATATATGGATAGAGGCATCCCCTCACAGGAACAGAGCAAAGCGAGAGAGCGGAGACCTCTCCCACTTCACTCAGAATCCAACAATGGCGACCACTTCACTCTCATCCACAATCCTCGCCTCACTCGCCTCACTCGCCCTCTTCACCCCCTCAATCACCACCAAACCCGAAATCCCATTTCTCAATTTCACCACTTCAATCCAAAACCCTAAACCCCTCAAAACTTTCTCACCCACCAGAAGAATCAGGGCAGTCCCTGAAGCGTTGAGCGATTATGGAGAAGCAACAATCGAGGAAACAATCGAGGAATCGTTTGATGAAGAATCAGTAGAGGAATCGGAATCGTTTGATGAAGTGTCGGGCAATGGGGAAGAGATGCGTGAGGGATTGACGGATTTTGAGGTGTGCTTTGATAGGTTTGGTTCGAAATGGGGGATTTGATTGTGGCTTGTGATGGGTCTTTGACTGTGTAGATGGATCTTGGAAATGGGTTTTGGT
>LIEC01010527.1:4728-66431 GCA_001925005.1 Drosera capensis | reverse complement strand
GGGGGGGGGGTTTGTGGGGTTTGTGGGATTTAAGAGGTTTTCTTTGATGGGTTTGTTTCAAAATGGGGAATTTGATGGTGAATTGAAATGGGTCTTGTTTGTTGATGATTCTTTTTTGAGTTTATGTGTATTTGGTGGGCGTTGAGCGAGTGAAGTGGTATTCTTTGATGTAATTTCTCCAAGTGCATGGTGTAGGGAGGGCATCTCCGCAAGATAGATGTACACAACCTTCGGTTTCCCGATGTCCTCAACCCTTGACCGTGTTGACCTCACGGTTAGGAGGGAAGCTGACTTTAAACATTTTTCGGGATCAATGATTAATCCCTCATTAATCTCCAGTGATGTTATATGTGTCCTTACTAGTTTAATCACATAGTTTTACAACAAATCCCTCATAAAGGTCTCTGTGTTTTTGAATTTTGATAATGGGTTTTGTTTTTGTTTTTGTTGATGGGAATTTGTGGGTGGGGAGTGAAGACGTTTTCTTTGATAGGATTGTTTCAAAATGGGGAATTTGATGGTGTTTTGTGGGTGTTGAGTGAGTGAAGAGCTATTCTTTGATGGGTTCGTTTGAAAATGGGAAATTTGATGGTGAAAGTGAAAAGGGTTTGTGTGTTGTTGAGTCTTACACATGGGTTTTGGTTTTTTGTGTTGATGTTTATGTGATTTTGTCGGTGTTGTATAGGTGCTGGAAGTGAGTTCTGAGAACCCCGCCACTTCAAAACTCAGTATTCTTGCTGAATATGAAAAGGTATCGGTTTTGGTCCATCTTTTTTGATAAGTTTCTTGGTATTGAAGGGAATGCAGAGCAGTGCTGCCCTTTGTTGGTGTTTTGATGAGTAGTAGGAACCAGCTGAGCTCGGCTTAGGAGCTTAGCCGTCTGAGATATGATGAAAAGAAGAAATGGAGTTAAAGATACATCTCAGCTAGCAATGTAGTATGACATATTCTTTGTCTCTGGTAATACTCCCCTAAGGTTGCTGCTAACTGGTGACTGAGAACTAGTCTAAGAACCTTTTTCTTATGGATTGGAGCATAGAAGGTCTGGGAGAACGTTGATGCTTGAAGTCTTGGTTTAACTCATATTTGTGATTGAAATTGCTCTAGCTTCTTGGAATCTAACAACTTTATTGTGAATCACAGAAATAGTTCGCATCTTCTGAGCAAGTTTCCTTTCTACTTGTGGGATATGGTCGCAAGCCTCGCATAGACAGGAGCATTATTTGTTTCCTATCTATTTCTGCAAGTGTTTTTGTACTCTTTGATGTGAATTGCGTAATGCTGTATTTATGTCATCTTTTCTTCTTCTGCTCTCTTGGTTTTTAGCTTTTCCCAAAGCTGAAAATAAGAATCAAACTATGGTCATATTATGTGCCCTTGTTAGAAGACTCGTGCAAGCAGATAATGGATGCAGCATGGGCGACCAACGCGCGAACTATGGGGCCTGTTCCACTACCAACAAAAAAGAAGATCTATTGTGTACTTAAGTCGCCTCATGTTGACAAGGATGCTCGTTTCCACTTCGAGATACGAACCCACAGCCGCCTGATTGACATTTACCCGACCGCCGAAACAATAGATTCCTTGTTGCTGGTTGATATCCCTCTAGGAGTTGAAATACGAATTGAGATGTAGGATCCATTGGCCTTAGGTATGTTACAGCCTTGCTCTTGTTTCTTGAAGTCCGAATATTTTCATTTGGTTAGGTCTTTTTCTGTCGATTTTGCACCACTTCTAGGCTACTCTGATGCATTTTCATGTTGGCACATCTGATTTGCTTGTCTTCTCCAAGAAATCAATCGGTTGCTTCCTTTCTTATTCTTTACTTACTATCTAAACTGGGAACTAGTTGCAAAGAAGCATAGTGGAATATAATTCAACAGCAATCTACCATGCCATTGGGAGTACAAGTTGCCTTAAGTTCTTAAGACGACCATTATCTGTTTTGTAGTATGATTTAGCTTTCTGCATTAACATGCAAATCAGTAATTGCTATGATTCTAATATGCACTTATATGCAAATCAGAACCGGAAGCATGCAGACATGTAGCAGATATACTTATATGGTGTTAAGTAGCAAACAGTTGTGCACTGTCTTGAAGGCTTATGAGTCTGCCTTACCACCAGGTTATATGTTAATTCTTCGAATCAGTTGGGCACGACTAAAAATAGCCTTGTTATTATCATATATATCCTTGTTTGTCCTCTTAATTTTCCAAAGACAATTCTACTGATTTTGTTATGTTTTATTGCTGTAGTTCTTACATTGTGCCTCTTGGTGGTCGTATTTTTCCCTGTACTAATCGCCTCGTTATTCTCAATGCAGGTGTACAGAGATCGACGATCCACATTATAGGCTTTGGTGCAGCTCAGGCTTGGCTCATGATGGAAGCAATTCATGTTGAGGTTCTTATTGGAGTGGCAGATCACATATTAGTTGTCATGTCCTCTGCTTTTCGTTCTTGTGGGCTGTGTTTCAGGCTTCAGAAGCATTGGTTTGTAACTCTGTATAACATTGCTGTTTCGTCTGATACAATCATACTGGTAAAGAGTTCAGCAAATATTATTCAGTATATCTGCTTGTGCCTCAACATATATGTACGCGCCGTCTTTTTGAAAGCAACTATGTGAAACTTGTTCGACATTTAGTGTTGACTCTAGCCAAGTTTCACCCAGTCCAGTCCTTTCAGATCTTGTTAATGAATTGTTCGAACTGTCTATATGGTGGTTAAAGCGTTTCAGCCTTGGAGCTTAGAGGTCTCTGCTTCTGATGACAAACGTTATGCTTGTGTCTAGTGTGGCACATGTTGAGATGGCTATGGTCTTCTTCTTCTGCAGAACTCCAGACCGCTATCCTTCTGCAGCGCAAAATCAGCCAGCTTGGTTATAGATCCATATATGGTGCAGATAGGCCTGCCTGTGTGATCTGAATTCTCACTGTATGCGTCTTCATAGATCAAAGAGAGATGAAGACCAAAGAGAGATTCTCGACATGATCATTGATCGACCCGAAGCTGGTTCCATCATCATGCTGAAGAATAAATGCCTCTCCTACAACAAATCTAACAGCTAACGTGTACGCTTGACAAATAACTGAAAATCTACTCATGCAACGCGAACTGTGATCTCATTCCCTGCCTCTTTATTAACATTCCTGGAATGGCAAGAGCCATTCCCATCATCTCCTTCCAATGCAGGATGTCAGCAAGCTACAAAAACACAGGTTCTTGAATTTCGTCATATTGATCATATCTTCTTCGTTTCAATGGCTGACAGAATAAATCTCGACCTGCCCTGTTCCTTGACTTTTAGCTGTTGCATGACCACAGCATCAAGCTTGGACACTTGATCACGCGATTCACGCCACTCTTAATAATACCATCATTGCTGTTTAAAAACCTTTTACCAACAAGTAATTAGGCCGAACCCTTACTTCCGTGTTGTAAGCTGAGCCGCGTGATTAGTTTCCAACCGCAATGACATACTCGTGACGACCACAACAAATTTACTTAAGTCTATATCTCTGGCCTATAAGATCATCACATTCTTGCAACATCCTTTACTAGAAAATTTTCACCCGACCAACGAACCCAAAAAATCCAACTTTTCATCGTTCCCATAACCCTAACGCACTCATGAAAAAGAATGGCGGGGGACTACTCACATTTAAAATGATGCACAAAAAAGTTAAACCCTCTCAGTTTCCACCTTTCTAGCTCCCATCATCATCAAAATCATCTCACACAAGTTTCACCGCACTACCCATAACCGCTTGTTCCTTCAACTCCTCACTTTCTTTAACTACCCATCTAAAAAAGCCCAAAAAATCACAAAAAAAAACCCACCCATTTTCCCTCTACTTCAGTCTCTGCTCATAAAAAAACCTCCTCATTTTCTCTCCCAATTTTGAGCCCCCTTTCATCTTCCGCTCCTCTCATCATTTGATTCCAAACAAAGTAATCTTTCCCATCAATGTGATCATGATGATAATGTTGATGATGATGATCAATGTTCTTCAACTTAAGCATTTGGTGAGTGCAAAACAGGGGACTTGAAGGATCGTTTTGTGGGATACTGATATTTAATAAGTACCCATCAGATTCCATCGACTACCCTTTTCGTTTCTTCAATTTCGAAGCATACCCAGTTCGCCAATCCGTCCATTCGAGATGGTTTCGGGGGCCTCGAGGCTCTGTTTTCGGTGGTTGTTGATGGTGTCCTTGGTGATCTTGAGTGGTGAAATTAGAGTGTGTAGTGCTCGGCATTGGAGGAGTAGTTCTGGATCCTTTATCACGTGGGATGATCTGATCGTGTACGAGGCAGAGTACTCGGCTTCTCGATTCGAGGACGAGACGAGGGTTGGGACGACTCCGGTCATTGTCGTCGATCAAGGCGGGAACGGAGATTCTGTTACGGTTCAAGGTGCTATTGATTTAGTCCCTGATGGGAATTCAAGGAGGGTTAAGATCCTCATACTTCCTGGGATTTACAGGTATGGGTGTTTTCTGATCAAGATTGCTCTGTTTTGGTGTTGGGGTTGGAGGTGACTGATGGCGGTTATGGCAGTTGAGGTTTATGATTAGGTGCATTGGATGTATAAGTTCAGGTTCAGGTAAGAGTGCTTGAGCATTTAGTCCAAGGAAATGGTCAAGCTCATTAATGTATTGGCATAACGATCTTTTCTAACAAGTAACCATCAGCGACCCAACGGAAATCATAGGAACTTCTGGCGACGATCCGAGGATGATAATATTGCCAGTTGGGGCAACGGGAATTGTTCTCCTGATTTTGGATTGCTTTCATGGCAGGGAAAAGGTCAATGTTCCAAGAAACAAGCCATACATTTCATTCATAGGGAAGAGAAATCATTCGTTTTCTACTGTTATAAGCTGGAACAACAAGGCCTCCGACTTGGATCCTTATGGGAGGGAACTCGGCACGTATGGATCCGCTACTGTCACCATTTTCTCCGATTACTTTTGCTCGTCTGAGATCACCATTGAGGTACTTGGCTCTTGTTCCCGGGTTAAGCTCCTCATACTATATCTTGTTTCTTAGACCTGGCATGGTATTGCTTGCTGGCACGACGAGTATTATCTTGGTGCAGGTCGTATGCTGTTTTGTGCTTTCTGGATCTGATGCATCTAGTGTTGGTACTCTGATGTGCAGAATACTGTAGTTGCAGTACCAGGAGGATATGGAATGCAGGCCGTCGCCCTTAGAGTGACTGCGGATAAAGCCATGTTCTACAAGGTTAATGTTCTCGGCGCGCAGGACACACTGTTAGATGACATGGGGACACACTTCTTCTACCAGTGCCTCATTCAGGGATCAGTCGACTTCATTTTTGGGAACGCAAGGTCACTGTATCAGGTAACAGCAAACTACTGGATTTCCTGATACTTTGGTTCTAGTCGAGGTAAAGGTAAAATCTAAAGCTAACTAAGTACATGAAATGGATGTTGCTGTGTGGTGTGAAAACCAGGATTCTGTTTTGCATTCAATAGCCAACAGAACAGGAGCAATAGCGGCTCATCACAGGAACTCATTGAAGGAAAACAGCGGATTCTCATTCCTGAACTGCACGATCACTGGAAGCGGGAGCATCTACTTGGGGAGAGCTTGGGGGCCGTACTCGACAGTAGTGTACTCACTTTGCAACTTTGAGGATATCATAACACCGGTGGGATGGAGCGACTGGAACCATCCTTCCAGACAAAGGTATGTCGCAAACTGTTGATTCTTTGAAACTCCATACAGCAGCAGAATCATCACTTTACCTTAGCACGGGCGTCTGTTTATATATGCACAGAACTGCACAATTTGGAGAGTTTCAGAACAAAGGCAGGGGAGCAGATACAAGGAGACGAGTATCGTGGGCGAGGAGGTTCAGTTACGAGGAAGTGAAGCCTTACCTTGATATGAGGTTCATCGACGGCGGCAAATGGCTGAGACTATAGATACTAGGCCATGGTTTCCTTCTTCTGACGTGTTTGTCTCAAGCATCCATCATAAGAAGCTACTGTTATATCTGTATCAAAGCACAGTAGATAGAATCTTAGCAAGTTGTTTCCTTGTGCTTATATGTACATGTAGTTTTTCGATATGTGTATCTTACAGGAAGGATTATAGGGAGAAATAGGCACGACTTGATGCATCATCCAGATGCAACAATTGCCACGCTGATAGCTGAAGTGTGTATCCAATATTTTCTTATTTTCTGATGTTGTAATCTTTGCAACGAGGCTGATCTTCAACATAATTGTAGTAGTAGCTACTAGTGCTTTTCCCTATCCCTCAGCATATAATAAGAATGAAATACCTGTAATACACTTGCAAAAAAAAAAGAACCCAGCATGAACCGACTAGAACCATTCTGCCTTTTTTCGGACAAGAGACTCGGCTTCATTCGAGTATGATCCGTTGCGACAATGAAAGCAATGCACAAGAACTGAAGCGAAGCTTGAACTATTTACTAACAAGAATCAACCAAGGGGCACCTGAGCATGGTTCTCTTGGTACAATCAGGAAGATAGTGTTGGAAAGTTACAACAGAAGCTGAAAGATCAGATGCATCAGCAAGTTACAAGCCGCAGGAACCACTTAGGTTCCATGGGGAATGCGACAAGGGTTTGTGGTATCCAACTCTAGTTCTTAGTGGCATCACTACAAGAATACATATTATGTACATCAGTTTATAGACACATCTAATAACTTTCATCACCTACAAGACGCCATACCCTAGGTGTCCATATCATACATCCTATTCTGTGGATTCCATGGAAGCCACAGCTTCCTTCTTGCTCTCCTTGTCATCGAAGTCTTGTATAAATAGTATCTACTCGCTATAGTTATCATTGCTGTCGTCTTCGTCATCATAATCAGTATTGTCATTTCCCTCAACATCATTATCGTTATCACTGCCGATGGCGCAATCACCATTCTCTCCTCTGTTATTATCGATAAGAATCTGATTTCCTCATGGTCGGGCTACCTCTTCTAATGTCCTGTTGTTGCCGGGTTGCTTGGAGTTTTACTTTAGTTTTTTCCGTCCGTTGGCCGAAATTAAAAATGAGCTGCCTTAGGGAAAAACAAAATGTGACATGGAAAAGAGTTTTCCTCTTAGTATCAATCTCACATCTCTCACGATTTTATTGATTTCATCTATTGGAATAAATATTTCGATATCATCATTTAACCGTTATCCGTTGCTCGAAAGTTGTCGGTCGTCCATCCGCCTCCCATCCCCCGTCACATTTTTGTATTATGCTGAGAGTTCTCCAAGTATACATCCCTTCTTTCCCATCCAAATCCAGATTTGCTCGTATACATTGTATGTTGATTTCATCAATCAATGTTCCCTTGGATCGACCAGTAAATGAACCTGAAGTAGCCAACTTGAGCCTAACTTGCACCTACTGGTTTGCAAGACTTGATCACTTTTAAGGGGATTGCTTCAGCTTTCACCTCAGGAGAATCTTCGAAATTCGCTGTACTGAATTCATCTGGTTTATCATCCTCGATAAGGCGTGAAGTGACGGACACCTTAGATTCTGGGGTGATGTTGGATCTAGAAAGTAGGATCTCAGGATTCTTCTTAACGTCAATCCATTGACCCGTTAAGTGTGGTCTGAGCGTCGGATACAGAGTCAATCCTAGCACACCGACTGTGCGAGGTAAAGAGGAACTTGCTTGTTTCGATTTAACTCCATATTCCTTTCCTACAATTGCTCAAAAATAAACCAAAATAATCACTCACGAACTTGTTACCCCAAACCAAAACAAATCATTTTCTTCCAGTTTCAGACCCATCACCGACCCGACCTCTCCAGCCATTTTCCCCGACATCTCCATTATCTCCTTTGACTTCGCCACCATATTCCCTGACATATGCGTTATCCTCTATTTCGCCACCATGTTTCCCGACCTCGTTTTTGATGAGTTTGTCTGTTTCTAATACGCTTGAATAAAGGTGTAGTATGACATCTTCCCGTCTTCGTGGAAAACATTAGGCCATATATACCCTGAATGAAGTGTAGTATGACATATACTCATGGTCGTGGAAAACATTACGCCTTATGTATCACACTTTACATTCTGAAAACCTATCAGCGCATCTTATTTACAAACCCGCGTCGTCATCAATCATCAACGTCATCATTGTGTCGTCGTAAATAACCAGTACGCTTTATAAAAATCATCAATATGTCCATAAAAAGGAGAGTTAATATGCCTGATAAAATAACCATCTTTGTTCGCTTTGTCTTATCAATCATCGACATCAACTTGCCATCGTCAATAGTTAGTACGTCTTATAAAAAATCATTAGTATATCTCTGTCAAAAAAATGTTGGGACTTATTGAGCTCACTTCCTATGTGGAGCCCCAAAGCTCAAAGTCCAAAAAGAGTTAACCGTCTTTGCATGAAGCAAAACTCAAACAACATTTGTGTACAAATACAGTGCAGCCGTATAAGAAGCAAGTCAGCCGTAGAATACAAGGAAGAGGAGAAGGGGAATTCTGCCACCAAAAACATAGTCACCATAAAATCGTGTTTGCAGATTCGATCCAACGATCGGGTTGAAATTTTGTCAGCAGGTTATGGACATACAGTACTTTATTCTGAATGGTTGGATCGGAAAGACGAGGTCGGAGGTGTGAGATATTGTCTCGACAGTGGTTTATCCTCTTGCTATGTATTTGTAAATCTTGTTGTCTTACTGTTTTGGCTGACTGTTTGTACGTTTATGTGCACTTGATTGTGTACATTTTATATTCTGATTTGATCATAGCAGAGCTGGTTCATTGGTTTTGACGACCCGTGGTTTTTATACTTGATTTTGAGAGGTTTTTCACGTTAAAAATCCTAAATCCAGTAGTAGAAATGATGGCAGGTTTCGATGCTATTGTGGTAGAAATGATGGCAGGTTTCGATGCTAATACATCTTGCTACGTTGGATAGCAACTCTTCCCTTTGGCCCTTCAAGTATTTCGCCAGTTATTGATTTCGGACATAAAGGTTTCAACAAAGACACAAGCAAATTGCAGTTAGTGTTAACAGAGGTATGTGCTTTTTCTAATGACTTTGAGTAGTGACGGACGAATATCATTTTATTAGACGTATTAATTTTTTGTCGGGAATATGAGACAGCAGACTCAATCTCCCACTTGCAAGAACCTGGTAGGACTCAATCTCCCACTTGCAAGAACCTGGTAGGAGCAACTCAACAAATATACGGTAAAAAAATAATGACACGAACACCAAGCCCTGAAGTGAATCTCGTCTGTATTCTTGACCTGCAACGAAATAAGATCCTGAAAAAAAAGCAAGGGGGACGAATTCTCATTTCATGTAATCCTTATCAAAATACTACCTGTTGCAGATGGATATCTTCATAGATGCGGCAAAACTGACCACTTCTCGTCCACCTTTCTTCTGCAATGCCTAGATCTCTCATAAAAAAAACTGCAAACAAAGGTTCATCTTGCTTGTAAAAGTCGGCATACAGGAATCCTGTTTCAAGCAGTATTATGTGGACATACCGAACCAAATCCCGCCCTCCATGCCTGAAAGAAAAAATCCAGCTGGTTTGGTTATAACTTATGATAACAGATTTCAACAGATTGGTTATAACTTATTATAACTAACCAAATCACGTTTAACCATTTGATGATAACAGATTGGTTATAACTTATGAGAGGCGACTTCTGCTAGTTTGGTTTCATAACTCGACTAAATGCCGCACCGTAACGTGACCGATTGACAGATCAAGAATCTGTCTTAGTCTTGATAACCTATGACCAAATTTCAACATCAAAGTCTCAAGAAAGTGGCCAAGATTGTGCCATCAACCAATCCCACTTCTAACAAATCTTCCATTCACACCAGAGTCACAAATTGCTTGCTTAGTCTTCCAACATGGACTATTTCAACTTTTCAAGGGTCAAGTTTCATATTATTATTCACTCAACATATGAGATCAAGACCTATTAAATCTCTTTCTTTCTAGCTCAAAAACATGCATTCAGATATGGCTAGCTGGGGTGGGTTTGCTCGCTAAACTGATAGCCGTGGCGCTCATCTTATCTATGGCAATGGCTCCTCGTACGGGAGCCATCATAAATTGCACCCAGGTGATCGGGATATTGTTTCCTTGTGAGGGATGCTTGAAGAGCGGAGTTGAGACGACAATGTGTCACTGCTGTGATGGGATTAGGATTCTCAATATACTCTACAGGTCCAAGCCGGATCGGGAAGTGGTGTGCAGCTGCCTGAAGAGCATAAGCTAGAGCTGCTGGCCTCAACCATGCCTATACGAAGGGGCTGTCCGATAAGTGTGGTCTCAGCGTCGGATACAGGGTTGATCCGAGCACTGACTGTGCTAGGTAACGAAATAAGTACTCGTTTGTTTCTGTTTTGTTCCTATGAGTGTAGCCATGGGTGTTGCTAAAACAGAAATGTTCCGGTGCAATTTCACCAAGGAAACTTACATGCAACTTTAGCTGCTAACATAGACCAATCACAAATGTACTGTTAAAAGTCATTAGAAGAACTGATAGTCGTTGCAATCACTAAAAGTCATTAGAAGAACATACCTGTGTCTGTGGCACTAACTATAGTTGGTTTTTGTTTTCATTTAAAACTTCATGTCCGAAACACAGAAGAGGTAAAATACTGGAAGCTGGCAGGGGAAACACTGCAAGTTAAGCATTGAGGTTTCTATGGGATGTAACAGGAGTATAAACAGGGATCAAAACTCAGCCATCATACTTACCACGGGATTCAGCTGCCTCCTCGAAGTGAAAGTCTTCTGTATACTCCACATGTAAAGAATAAGTCCTAGAAAAGAAGCAAGGAAGACGAATTTTCAGTTAACGCGGACTGTATCAGGATATTATATGTCGCTCATGTAAATTTGGAAACCATAAACAGATGAATACTGTAACTGAATTGATGTGGCTAGATAGTCACTATTATCCACCTTTGTTCTTGAACATCTAGTCCTCTCCTCGGATATCCGAACGAAAATCTTCTATCATCGCCCTCAATTGCTAGCCAAATTCATCAGATCATAAAACCATTCTGCATCCGTGAACCAAGAGACCTTCACCATGGCATAGAGCCAGATTTCAGCATACAAACAATATACTCGAGACAATTCACCACAGATACATCTTTTACCAGTAATAGCTAGGACAACTTATGACACAAGGCGTTTCTGGATCAATAAACGCTTCCAAAATCACGGTAACGCTTCCAAAATCATCACTTGTTTGAAACCAAACGGCACATGTTTTTGAAAATGAGATTCGCTTTCTCGGCTTCATACGCCAATGATAAGCCAAAGGACAGTGACTGAACCCAATAAACGAATACAAGTCTTCTTCACCAATATCCACCACAGGACACTTCATAAAGAGACATTGTAGTATCACAAATTTTCCACCATGAGTAATCACAGGTGACTCAAAAGTCATTGATAGGCGGCCATGGAAGAGATATTCACTTTCCATTCCAGTAATCTCGACAAGAGTTAATGGAAGACTTGGTCTCCTAGCTTTAGTTTCAAGTTGCCACAAAGACTTGCCAAGTCTTGAACAATCATGAAACTGACTATAAAAAAAAAAAAGTTCCACATCATAGTAATATCTTCGAGGAATCTTAGCTTAGTGGGATTTGTCACTCTCCTAGAAACATAAGTAATATCACTTATAAATATACCTGATTCGCGGTAGTGACTACAGCACCGGTCATCTTCATCTTTGTGAGTCTGTCATGGAGAAGGCCGTCGGTTTGTTGTGGTTCTGTTTCATTTGCTTTCTTCTAACTCCCCGAGCGATATATTCGATACCCCACACTTATATCTCTTCAAATGTGTGCCGCGAGGACGAGGCGCTTGCCTTGCTTCGGTTTAAGAACTCTTTCATCATCAGCAACACTAGTTCTTACTATTGTGTGTTGATGGGCGAAGTCTCTTATGTGAAGACAAGAACATGGCAAGAGGGAAGTGATTGTTGTCAATGGGACGGGGTGGCGTGTGATCGCTCAACCGGCCATGTGACGGGGATTGATCTCAGCTGCAGTCAGCTTACTGGTATGATTCATCCCAATAGCAGCATCTTCCTTCTCCGCCACCTAAGGAGCTTGAATCTTGCAGCCAATGATTTCGCTTACTCGAGCATTGCTCCGAACTTTGGTGAATTCCCACTCTTGAACTATCTTAATCTGTCTTCCTCCGGATTCTCCGGCAAACTTCCTTCACAAATCAGCCAACTATCTAAGCTCAGGTCCCTTGATCTCTCTTTTCTGATAGAACTTGAGATGCCGAACTTTCAGTCAGTCATCGGGAACTTAACTCAGTTGAGGGAACTCCATCTCAGTGGAGTCTTTATCAATTCAGTAATACCTCAATCTATCATGAAACTGTCCTCTTTGATATCTCTGAAGATGAGTGTTTGCAGTTTGCAAGGCGAATTCCCTACAAGTATGCTCCACTTGCCGAGTTTACGAGTTCTTGATATATGGAACAATTACAATCTTCATGCCAACTTCAGAGAATCAAACTGGAGTAGTCCCCTCGAGATGCTGGACTTCACCAACTGCAGCTTTTCGGGAGAGCTACCCGATTTGCTACTTCAACAGAACACCCTGAGGGTATTCCGCATAGGAGGCTGCAGCTTCACCGGTGTGGTTCCAAACTGGCTCTGGAATGTAGCAGAAGTAATAGACCTATCAGGGAACCTTTTCAGCGGCGAGTTGCCCGCATCCATGGACGCCAACGTATTGTCAAGCCTCACAATGCTCGACGTATCAGGCAACTTTATGAATGGTTCCATACCGTCTTGGTTGTTCACTGCACCATCTCTACAATTCCTATACCTCGGAGATAATGAATTCAGTGGCGAACTTCCTGAAATTCTGAGAGGTACAAACTCATTGGTTCTCCTGGACTTGAGTAATAACAAGATACACGGATCAATCCCGAACACAATTTTCAGTCTCGTGAACCTCAAATATCTCCTTCTGTCCTCCAACAATTTTAGTGGCATTGTAAAGCTAAACTTATTCTCTGAGCTGAAGAATCTCCAGTATCTCGATCTGTCCTTCAATCAGATAACAACATCCACAACAGTTGCGACCACCTCGTCTTCTTTTTCTTGGCCCAACTTGACTCAACTCTACCTATCTTCCTGCAACATCAGTGAAATCCCGACTTTCATAATGGGGCTAAAGAACCTGGAAATGCTGGACCTCTCCTACAACTATCTTCACGGTGAGTTGCCGGCATGGCTTGCGGAAATGGGGAATGCTCCCGTCGGGCATCTGAATCTTTCATACAACTCTCTTACAGGAGGCTTACAACATCTCCTTTCTTGGAAGAGTATGTACACTCTTGACGTCAACTTCAACTTGTTACAAGGGCCGATGCCACCCCTACCTCTCCCCCTTGCAAACATTTTCACTTCAAGCAACAGTATCACAGGATCAATCCCCTCATCGATTTGCAAAATAGAAGGCCTTCAATATCTCGACCTCTCCAACAACAGCTTAAGCGGAGACATCCCGCAATGTGTAGGGAACTTCACAAATCTCTTATGGTTGAATCTAGGCTCAAACAAGCTCAACGGCCCCCTTCCTTCGTTCACAACAGGCAGTGTGTTGACCACCCTTGCCTTGAATGGAAATCAACTGGAAGGGAAGTTGCCGAGGTCGTTGGGCAACTGCAAACAGCTGAGAGTACTGGATCTCGGGAATAACAGACTGAACGGCACATTCCCCTACTGGCTTGGATCTCATCCTGAGCTCCAGGTCCTCCTGTTACATTCCAACAACTTCCACGGACCGGTCAGTTCCTCGAAGGTAGGGCACCAATTCCACAGGCTGCAAATCCTTGACCTCTCCAACAACGAATTCACCGGTGCATTGTCCAGTCAGCTTCTCAACAGTTTCAGCGCAATGAAGAACATCAGTGTGAATGGAGATAAGCAGCAATACTTGGGTGAAAGCATGGAAATAGACCCGACTCTATACCTTCAAGAGTCTATCAGCCTTGCTATCAAGGGCTCTGACCGCAAGCTAGATGGGATCTTAAACATACTGACAGCAATCGACATCTCCAACAACAAGTTTAGTGGCAATATACCTGAGGTGATAGGGGGCTTGGCTTCACTACGATGGCTCAACCTTTCCTACAACTACTTCAGCGGCAGCATCCCGCAATCCCTTGCAGGACTGAACGTGCTTGAATCTTTAGATCTTCGGTCTAATCAGATAGCCGGACAAATCCCTCAAGCGTTGGCCGACTTGAAGTTTCTGGAGTACTTCAACGTCTCGGACAACAAGCTGGCTGGAGTCATACCACAAGGCAATCAGTTCGCTTCATTTGGAAATGACTCGTACCTCGGAAATCCAGGATTGTGTGGGTTCCCATTGTCAAAGAACTGCGGACAGGAAGAAGCATTGCAGCCTCTGCCACTTCCGTCGCCATCGGAACAAGAAGATCCTGCTTGGGAGAGTGTGGTGATTGGATATGGCTTCGGCTTGGTCATGGGATTGATCGTTGGATACTTTGCATTCGTGGAAAGGACTCCTTTCTGGATACTGAGGTTAGCTGTTACAATAGAGTATTGCAACATGCAGCTTTTCAAGAAGCATGGAAGACGACAGCATGGAAGACGAACATATGAAGAAACAGAAATTTCAAGACTTTCTTAGATTCTGAACATGTATGTGTCGTCAAGTAAATAATAGCCATCATGTGATTTCAGGCTCCTAACAATCATAAAGCAAATCATGAACTATCATCAACCTCAAAACAAAACTCACTTTAGGCAATCAATAGATCATTATGTGCTAAAAATACTTTTGGCACGTCGACATTACACGTAATCAAGATGCGAGTGTACAGACCACGTTAGGAGAAGACAGAGCTAGAATATCAGCCAGAAAAGAATCTTTTCCAGGACTGCCAAGGTAAAAATCTGCCTGCCACGGTTGTTGTTTCGCCAAACCAGAAAACAAAGATGAGAATAAGTATGAAAAACAATCGACCTGCATTTTCACAGTCCTTAAACAGAATTATCGAAGTAAAAAAAAAGAACTTAAAGCATACCGCAACCAGGGCATCGGGAATAGTATTTCTCCCTCAGGATAAGCCCTGATCCTCCACACACACATGGCAGTTCCTTTGAAGGTGCGTAGAGGAATAATTTTTTTTTAATTTGATAAGAAATAATATTTATAAGAAATCAGATAAGATATATTTATTAATTTTTTTATAATTATTATAATAAATTATATTTTAAATATAAACTTAACAAGTATATAAATTTTGGATGCGAATCAAAATATTATAACAGAATAATTAATTTAGATAGATGGATGAGAATATTAGATATGGAAATAGACAAATATATAAACTGATATAGTGCAGGTGTGAGATGATTACAGGGGTTGATGGTGGTGGTGGGGCGGAGGCGGCGGCAGAGAGTGATGTGAGTGGCAATTGTCCCTGGTGAAGAGAGCTTGATTACATGTTTGGTTCGCATCTTCGGGGTGGTTGTGATTGTTTTCATGGTCCGTTCTAGGTTAGTAGCTTTTGTTGGGTGGAAGATGAAAAGAGACTAAGGTCAAACAACGGTTAACAAAAGAATAACATTCCTCTCCTCTGTTTATTAGAAAAACATTCCTCTCCTCTTGAAAAAATAAAAAATAAAAAATTGAAAACAATCCTAAATATTATTTATAGGTCAATTTACTTGATAATTTATATTATTATATAATACAATATACATATATATTCGGTTTAAAAAGATAGGAGTAGAATCAGGTTAACAACGACAACAGGCTAGTTGCGATCCCTCTTTAAAAAGATGCGAGGGTCTGATGGGACTTTTGCTTCGTTATTCACTCGAACAATGAATGATGATCTGACACTGAAGATCAATCCAAGGTTGCTGTCCTCTTATTTGGATATATATTTCGAAGATTTTAGTAGTTTCAAAATTAAATGGTTTCGTTAAAGACAAGGTTATGTATGTAGTGTTATTTGTATTTTTACAAAGAGATCATTGTTTTGTCAAAATTTAATCGTTTCGCAAAAAAATGCTTTCATTTTTTAGTAAAACATACTCTTTGTTTTTCATTAAAAATACTCATATTATCGTCTTATGATATCAATCAAAATTTATTTCGATAGTAATCAAAATCAAAATATAATAATCATGGGACGGAGTGAATTACTCCCTTTTTTTCAACAAAATAACAACTAATTAATTAGACATAATAATATATGTGTATTGATTTTTATTATAAAAACTAATTTATCATTTAACCTTTATAGTGAGAGAATTAAGAAAAAAAAAAAAGAAAAAAAAGTAGATGAATAAATTCATGTAAATATAAAATAAATAATAAGAGTGATTTTGTGTTTTTCTCATAAAAAATTTCTAAATATAATAAAATTAAAATTTAATTAGGACGATATAATTTTATTAAAATAAAGGGAGTAATATTTTTTAAAACAAATCATTTACACATTGTAGTATAGTTTATATCAATCGATGATTGATGATGGTTCAGCATCTTCAATAGTTTATACCTTCACATCATAAAACAATCATCTCGTCATGGTCAAAATTAACCTCTAATTTCTTTCTGTTTCAACGTTGCATAATTTATTATGAGATCATGTATGAAACATGGGCAGGAACACCGTGACCAAGTTGAAGTCGATCGTTTCTTTCTTTCTTTCTTTCTTTCTTTTTTTTTTTTAATTTCATAAGGCAGTCGATCGTTTTTCAATGTCCTAGAACGATTTAACAAAAGCAAACCATGTGGATCGTGACATAAGATTCCAACCATAGATCTGACTAAAAAAAAATTCAACTAAAAAAATCCATCATATTATATTAATTTCTTTCAATTTTATTATATATTTTCAAGACAATTCTCACTATCATTAAAAAAATATATTAATTGGATTCAATTCATATAAAATTTTACATTAGATTAAACTTTTATATATAATTAAAAATAAAAAAATTATTTTTTCATCTAATTTTATAAAAAAATTAATACACTTATATACCTTCGTGTTGGATTAAGTATTGAAAGAAAAAATGAATTGGAAGGAGTATTTTTGTACAGGGAAAAACACATTTTTTTTTTCTTTGTGAACGACGATAATCGAAGAAACAAGAACCCAGCCCAAAAAAAAAAAAAAACAACAAGGCTACCATTAAATGTTGTTTTATTTTCAGGCAAGGAGACAGAGAAGTGATCGACAAGACGTTGCATTACCAGAGATCATCACTGTGCAGAATACATGGAAAAACACCACCAAATTTCAACACGATAGCTGCTTGCTGACACCTGTTTTGACCCCTCAATCAACGAAAATGGTCTCTCTTGTCTTTTCAAAAATCGAACCTGAATTCCAATTCAACGTTCAGAAATCTTGATTTGGGTCTTTGTCGAAATCATCTGAATTTAACTGGGTTGCTTCCCATTTTTTATTTTGATTATAGATTTGTTTGGGTGTAGAAATTGGGGAGAAGTTTTGGGGGTTTTGGAGAGTGGTTTTGGTGGGCAATGAGGTAAAAGTCCAACATTTTTAAATTTTTATGATTAATGAATGTTGGGTTCATGCTTGTTTGCCATTTGAGTGTGTTCATCTGTACTGTGATCTGTGAGTGATTTCATTGTGGATTGAAGTTTCTTTTTGTGTGCTGCTCTCTTTGATGATTCTGGTGATTTGTGTTGGCTAGGTTGTGGTGGTATCTGTTTGTGCATGTTGTGTGTTTGATGCTTTGTATTGTTCAAGTGAGACTTGGGGCAGTTTTGCTCTGGCAATGTGCTTTTGTTAAGGTACAAAAGTTTAAGTCTTTGTAGAGTTGGCTCTGGAGATTGTGTCGGTGCTCTGGGTATTCTAAACTCGATAATTAGGGTGTAATGCTTTGAACCTACGCATTATTCAGCTGGAGATCAAACAGCTTGTTCGAACGAGTTAAATCTAGAATGTTTGGGTCTCTAGCTATTCTAGGCAGGAGTGATTAGGAAGTTTTCGGCTTTAAACGAGAGCCTATACCATTTGCTTTAGTTTTCTTGGATATCGCATTCGTATAATTGTCATATCGAGAAGGCTTTACGAAGTATGTATGATAACCTTTGTCTTGGGTCAGAATTCTGTAGTTAATGGCAACGGTTTCCAGCAAGAAGCAATGGATTGTCAGGTTAGCTGTGGCTTTCTTGCTCATTGTTAACCGTCGGCATAGTAAGAATGGCCTTGTTGTGATCGTGACAGTCTGAGTTTATTATTTTGGAAGGTCGATTGTTTTCTGAACTCTTGTTATTTTTTTAAAGTATCATTTAAGCGAACCTTTTAGCTTGATGCTCATGCCATTCTATGCAGAAAATCGACTGAGGTCGGAGAAGACTATCCTTCGATGACAGAATCACAGACATCCACAGGTTTACGTGGGTCACGTGGTTCTCGTGAAAAGTCTATCCTGAAAATGGAGACGGCCTTCATGCGACAATCCAAGATTCCAGATCGTAATCTGTCTTTAGATACAAGTGAAAACTGCACGTTAGATTTGTCCTGTGTAACGGGGAGTCGTACTCTATATGGTTGTCCATCAACGTCCGGCTTCTCTTCTATTGGAAGCCCAAGGTCGCAGCTAGTTCCTCAATCATCTTCATCATCAAATAATGTTAAAGACTTGACGGTGAATGAGCCTAGTGATGACTTGAGGTACAAGCTTAGAGAGCTTGAAACGGTGATGCTAGGACCGAACTCGGATATTCTTGACATTTATGAAAGCAACTTCAAAGTCAAATCTGATCATGTTTCCACGGAGACGGAACACTGGAAGCTGTTGATGGAGATGGTGTCGAGGAGGAGTCTGAAAGAGGTGCTCATAGCCTGTGCAAAAGCAGTATCAGATAACGATATGTTGACTGCAGAATGGCTGATGTCGGAGCTGCGACAGCTGGTATCTGTCTCTGGTGAGCCAATACAACGATTGGGAGCGTACACGCTGGAAGGTCTTGTTGCGCGGTTGGCCGCCACTGGTAGTACGATATACAAAACTTTGAGGTGCAAAGAGCCTCCTTGCGGCGACCTTTCTTATATGCATTTGTTATATGAGGTCTGCCCTTATTTCAAATTCGGTTGCATGTCCGCAAATGGTGCCATCGCGGAAGCCATGAAAGATGAAGACCGAATCCACATCATAGATTTCCAGATTGCTCAAGGTAGCCAGTGGCTGAGCCTTATCCAAGCCCTTGCTGCTCGGCCTAGTGGTGCACCTCGGATCCGTATCACCAGGATTAATGTCCCCTCATCGACTTATGCAGATGGCGGATGGCTAGACATTGTGGGTGCAAGGTTCTCGAGGCTTGCTGAGTCTTGTAACATACCATTTGAGTTCAGTACCGCCACAATGATCGGTCCTGAGGCAGAGTTGAAGGATCTGGTATTACGTCCTGGTGAAGCTCTTGCTGTCAATTTCCCGTTCACGCTCCACCATGTGCCCGACGAGACCATTGGTGTTTGGAATCAACGAGACGGGTTGCTGAGGTTAGTCAAGAGCTTGTCTCCCAAGGTGGTTACTCTTGTCGAGCAAGAACTGGACACGAACACAGCTGCGTTCCTCCCCCGGTTCCTCGAGACATTAGATTACTATGCGGCCATCTTTGAATCCATCGATGTCACTCTTCCAAGAGATCACAAGGAGCGCATCAACTTGGAACAGCATTGTCTCGCTAGAGATCTTGTCAACATAATAGCGTGTGAAGGCACAGCGAGAGTCGAAAGGCATGAGGTTCTCGGAAAGTGGAGGTCCCGGTTCCTGATGGCTGATTTTAGGCCATACCCGCTAAGTCCACTGGTAAACGCCACGATCAAGGAACTGCTTGGAAACTATTGTGAATACTACAAGCTTGAAGAGAGAGACGGAATGCTCTATCTTGGCTGGATGAACCGAGCTCTGGTAACTGCTTGCGCATGGCACTGAGCGTTGGTCGATATGTTTGAATGGTCGTACGAATGGCAGGCTTCGAGATTTTGCTTGATCCTCGTTCTTGAAAATGAACCTCTGCCGTGGATGTTTGCCGTCGTCCGAGAAATGCTTTGTTCCAGGCTCCAATTTTGAATCCGAGGGTTCTATCAGGAAGTGTTATACCAAGATTTTTCTTTCTCGTCATTTACTGGTAAAATGTTGCCAAAATAAAAGTAAAAAATAGTGTTACCTTTATGCCCGTCGTTTTATCATATGGGAACTTGTAACTCTTAATATCTTTCGGATCTGGTTTTGGTAAAAGTCTGGATTAGTTTGTGAAGTTCATGTTATACATGCAGAACTACTATCATTTCTAGTAGTCCTGCTCAACTGCGTTATATCGAAATGGCTCATCTGGCATTATGAGCGAAGAACTCATTTTGTTCACAGAAAAAGGAAGAGGGGGAACATGGATATGAGATGAATAAAGCACAAACACCACAAGAAAAAGATGCAACCTCCGGTTTAGGTAAATCGTCTATCTTGTCTTTAAAAAAAGGCAATTGCCACGGCTCTTATAAACCAATTGTTGAAACAAAGTTACGGATGCATTAATATCCGTCCCATTGTCTGCTGATACAGATTACTAGATTGGTTATCGACGTTATGTGCTTCGATATGGTTAGATCCATACATCATTGCACCATTTACATAACCGGGCAAAGCGCCAAGATGTGGAGCTTGGACCATAACAAAGTTCGAATTACTAAGTCGGGCTTGGCCTGGTACAGACCAGGCGTGCTGATCATGAACAATACGATCAGCGCCTGGGTTGATGCCAACACCGAGATTGAGGCTCACCACGTCCCCTTTTGGTGGTGCGGCAGCTGAGGCATCATGGCTGCTGGTCTTTGCGCTAGGAACATCATGGTTGTGCTTTCCCTCATACGTTGTTATAACGGCCTTGGGATCGTGTGATGCCCTCTCTACATGCTTGCGAACCAGGCAACCAAGGCTCGTGCACTTGTAATAACTCCTGAAAGAAGATGTGGATAAATTGTCACAAACATCATAATCATGAAATCAAACCAACTACATAAGCAGTAGCGGTGAAAGAAATCTGTTTGGCCTCTTAGATTACAAATGATGGAAGTATCATCATCAGGAGGAGAACTCAAAGACATGTAAGTGCCCGCAAACAGAGTTAATAAGAGTAAGCAATTGAGAAAATGCTTGACTTGAACCAGTTAACAAATCTGAATTTATATGTAATAATGGACGAAAAGCAGCTCCAATGCAAGATATATGCAAGAGCGCAGAAGTAGACAGAAACCACTCATTATTAAGACTGATTCACAAATAAAATGCTGCATGATAAAAGATCATCATCTGTCTTAGAAATCGACAACAAGATGTAGTACCTTGGATTAGGATTGCCTCTCACGACTTTCTGTCCATATTTGCGCCAACGGTATCCATCATCAAGAATATCAACCTCGCTGATGGTTTGCACAACTACGCGTGGCTCACGAATAGGCTTAACAACTGTGCTGATTTCAGCCATTGCCATTTCCATTTTCCTGCACACAGTTTTCAATGGTTCACTTGGCCGCCATAGGAAAAGAGTCTCAAGAAGAAACATACAAGCCTCAGTAAGTTCATACCTCCTCTTTGAAAACGGGTCATTTTCGTCATCTGGGCTATCATTGTTTGGTTCGGGAACTACACCTTCAGCATTGGTGGTGGTGTTTGTTGTATGAGGAGATGGCTCATCGTTGTTACTTGCATCATTGTTATAAGCTACATGAACATAAATTTTACCAGTCATAACTATGGCAGCATGTAAGGATCAAACATATTTCATAAACCTAACAAACCGAGAAGAGTATATGTAAGCCTTTATAAAATGAATAATACTTTGCATTACCTTCTTGACAGTTCAACTTTTCAGGATGCTCTTCTTGAATAGGCATCATAGAACCGGCAGAGATACGACGACTAGGTAGAGGTTTTGGATGATCATGTCTACCCTTGTAGATTATCTCCGTAATCTGACCATCCGGTGCTCGTTCAAATAATTTTTTCACTTCACAATTAGGATGTGTACATTTGTAATAGCTGCGTGGATATTCGCCCCCTTTAACAAGCTTTTGACCGTATTTCCGCCAATTATACCCATCTTCAGCAACCCGATCAGTCACTACAGGAGACTCTGTGTCTTTTTGGTCAGATTGCGGAGGTGAGACTTGGACCTCATTATTGGCATCACCTCTCCGAGCTAATATACTGGAAAGGGATTCAGCAGGCGCATTACCATTTGAAGTACCTAATTGCACAGCAGTATATAGGCACAATCCACCGGACGACCTTGCAACTTCACTTGGACCCATAATAGATGAAGCAACCGTTGGAGACAGTTCCTCGAACTCGGAGTGAGTAGCTTGTTCTCTTGGCTTAGGGTTCATACCTGCAAGACCCTTAATTGTAGAAGAAGAAGGAAGATAAAGCTCACTAGGCTGAAATGTATGATGGCCGTAACATACAAATACAAGCAAAACTCAAATAATAGAACATTAAAATTAACAATAAAAGCATGTAGTGCTGTAGTTAGACTAACCAAAGACGCCTCCACGGGCAATCCAGAGGAAGTTGATCCAGATTGCAGTTTGAGCTCAGAACCGTTGGCTTTACTTCCACCTAAGTCATGTGAGAAGTTCATACTGGATGAAAATGATCTTGGATTGATAGATTCGTGCATTATATGAGGCCTCAAAAAGGAGCCGGTAGTAGGAGAAGGCTCCGCCTGGAAGATGAAGAAAAATGAGAATGATGGAAATTGGAAGGATGCACATCAATCTTCATTCTATATAACTAACACTTCGAATATTGATAATAATACATCAATTGTTCCTATCCAATCTTTGCTTTTTCTATCAGATCTTCAGAAACATGAGCTGAAATGAGAGATTATCAGAGTTCTAGATGTTCAGATGCTTATAGAAAGGAATAACTTTCAGTGACTTGGACACATCAAGCATAAGCAGAAAGTGATATCCTCAGTGATTTCTCGCATACGCCAAATACTAATAATGGTATCGAACTTCCACCAAGAATTCACTAACATGAGCATCCAATCACATATACAAAACGAGGCATACAAAGAACAATGCGATGAAACAAGCGAAAGATTCATACCAAGAGCACATGACATCAAAAGCTTTTAATCACATGTAAAGACACTGAGCATATTCTTGGAAAAAACATGAATTGAGAATAATCTATGGTGACGCAATGAACCAACCGAAAAAGATCATACTAATAATGTGCAAGCAGCATCAGAATCCAACCATTCCAAAGATAGATATTTCACACAAGCACTTGTTAGAACGAGCAGGCGTAAGCAAACACGTCAACAGAACCCAACTAGGCCTCCACAAGATAAATCGCTATCATCAAACTCATTTTATTCTATGGAATCTACAACATAGTGATAATTTATCGATAATGTTTTATCCACATCCCATATAGAGCCAGCCACGCAGAATACTACAGCTTGAGACAAACTATAAGAAGCTAAAGCAATATAAAAGAAGATTCATTTCAACGAGGCAAACAGAAACAACATATATCCCTCTGACGGATACCTTGGTTGTTGTTGTTATCGAATTGTGAATGATCAACTCTATACTTGAAGGAAACCATTGGCAGGAACACTTCATTCAAGGATCCAAATAGGACACAAAAACTCAATATTCCAACCAAGGTTCTTATCAGAGCACACTTTTACAAAGCAATGCGATACTCTAAATAAACCAAACTTACAATCAATCCAAGTTCTATCTTGTTTCATAAGCATAGATAACATAGAATTCATACATACAAAACGGGAAAAAAAATTAAAGGAATCAAATTGAACGATTCTCATCAACAAATCACAAGAATGACCACAATCAATCAATCAAATCCAAAAATCTCTCCACGACTAATCCCCGCATCATCTCACCACCCGAAAATCAACATCATCTCATAGAATAACCCAAACCCAATTGAAAAGATCCAAACTTTCACCCAAATCATACCCCAAAAATGTCAAAACCACTCTACAATCAAGAAAAAATTACACAAACCCCCAAAATTCAACCAAAATTGATCACCCAAATCCCTCAATTCTCCTCAACCCCACAAATCTTACCTCACCAATCACTCAAAACCCACAAAAATAAAAAAACCCACCAACAAAAACACATCAAAAATCAAAATTCAACCCAAACCCACCTTGATGTAATTGGGGACGAAGACAGGGGAATCGAGAAACGACGTTGGACTGAGTTCAGGAGGGATTGTGATGCAAGGGGATCGAGTGATGGGAAGCTTCGCAGGGGACATCAGCTTATACTTCGCCCTTCCACCAACACCAACAGCACCACCACCACTACCATTAGAGGAGTTGTTCATCGAAGAAGGGGAATTCAATTGAGGGATTTTGGGGTGATTTGAGACTCTGAATGGTTGTGGGCACGCAGTCCAGTGGAGTTGTGTGTATTGGTGTGATTTGTCAGAGAAAGAGACAGAGCGGAGTGGGGAAGATGAAGATGGATTGTGATGAAGGTGAAGATTGAGATGGGACGAAGTTGTTGTTGACTTGTAAGAAGAGATCTAAAAGGGTAATTTGGTCTGAAAATGTTGATCAGTGTAATTGTCACACATATCATTATTAGACGAGTTTTGATAAGCTAGATGATGTTGTTAGATGATTAGATATCGTTTGAATAGTTTCTGTTGCATCCTTAGACTTGTTTGTTTTTGCTTCGTTTCATGGTAATTTGGTAAATGTAACATGTAGATCGTGGGTTTTATAAAGACAAATTGTGATTGAATATACAACTTCATTCAATCATCCTTTTGTAATTGAATCGGAGCTTTCTTATTGACAAGTTTTTTACAAAGCCTAAGATATTATGATTGAATAATTAACCAGTGTTTCAAAAAATTATATAGGTAAGTCATGTAGTTTCATACAAGATAAAGGATTGTACATTATTTGATATTAAAACGAAACTCGTTAGGAAAGAAACTATCATCATAACTTGATCATGATTTCTTTTTCAAAAATGTTTTGTAAGAAATGTGAAACAAATGAAGTATATATATTCTTTGTTTTTCGGACAAGATAAAGGGCCAAGGGTTCTAACATATGGAATCAGACCGATCCGATCGATTCAACTGAACCGTGACCCAATGATTAGGTCGGATGGGTTCGATAAAAAAATTGGATCCACAATCAATTCAGATTGACTCTGCAAACAAATCTGGGTAAAAATCCGGACGGTTAAACTGGATAGAGAAAAAAAATATACATGTAACTTGTATAAGTTAAATTTTCACATATATATACTTATAAATATATTTTTGTATCAAAAATATAAATAAAATAAAAAGAATTCTCGATAACTATCCTTATGAAACTTTAACTACACATACCTCATAATTGTTTTATTCCCAATAGATACTCCATAATCAAATAGAAAATCCTTTACTCAAATATAATTATTCAATACAAAATTCAATGTCTTAAAATCAATTATTTTTAACCCAATGACGATGAAAATAACAAACGGACGATCGACCGACGACAAGAACGACGAACCGATGATGATGTCAACGAACTCACGATGATGACGACAAACTAATGACGATGAAGACGAACTAGTGACAACGACGATGAACTGACGACGACGAATTGACGTTGACGAACTGTCGATGAACTAACAATGAGGACGATGACAACGAAATAACATTGATAATGACGAGTTAACGATGATAAGAACTATCAATGACGACAATAACAATGACGTGGACGAAGATAAACTGTTGACGAAGAAAAACCAACGATGACGACGAACTAAACGAGGATCACGATGACGACGAATTAACGACGACGACGAACCTGTCGATATGATAATTGCTTTGAATGATGATAAACAACAAGCATTTTTGTTTTGAGAATGGATTTCAAAATGATTTAAACATATATCATGCGATATAAATCAGGAAAAGTGCAACCTCATGCATATCATAATTAATTGGCAAAGCAATCAATATAAGATTTTTTGATTAAAAAAAGGGAAAGGATGGAAAAGTGCAGTTTGATCTAAAAAAAGATAGATGGGATATTTTCATAAAATAAATAAATAAATATTATTATCGATAGTATTTTTTTTGTTAGATGATATGTTCAGATAATTTTTTTCAATAAAATATTATCAAATCGATTTGATCGATTGAACGAGGGAGTCAGATGACTGGTCCATTCTGATAACTTGCCTGGTCCCATTCTGATAACTAGAAACTAATCTCTCATCCACCATTTTCTTCACTTACCAGGAAACCAATACGAAAATTATACACAAACACCTACAAAATTTCCAGTCAACTTTACATCATTGAGTACCCACAAAAAATATGAAGCTATGATCAAGTAATGATGATAATGCCCCCAAATAATTCCCAAAAAACACATATTCTGTCGGTCCAATAATGACAATTCGAAGCCTTCATATTATGCTAAGTTCAAATAATACTATAGTTGTTTTCATAATATTTATAATTATTTGATTTGATATAAAAATTAATGAATATTTTGAATTTTTATGAGATTTGATGAAAAAATTATTTTTTAAAGATAGTAAGATTATTATGAGAGAAGAAAATGAAAATGTTATAACAAAATATGATTGATGTGGGTTTTTTTAAAAAAAAATTAAACATTAATTAAAAAAAGATTACAAATAAATTAGAATGAGAAAAAACATAATTGTTACATAAGACGAAGTGAATAGCACACATCTACCGTAGATTATGCTACACAACAATTCAATATCTTCTCCCAGAAAAATCTACCAACAATATCTCATTTGTTTTACAATCATTCAAGTTTTAGCACAGGAGAGTTGGGAGACGACTCACGTTACCTGTTTTAGGACCACAGTAACAGGCACCAAATGCACAGCACAGGCGATGAATAAGAGAACCCCTGCAGCACGAGATATCATAAAAGTCGTAGCGTGGTACCACGTTACCACGAAATCGACCGAACAGATATTTATATCGTATACTAGTAGTAGATAAGTAGCATAGACATACATAAACTGATAAGAATCTCGCCGACTATGAAGATCAGATTAGCATTGATTCAGCAATTGCTCGTAGTATCATTATACACGCAGATTTTGCTTTCACCAGAACACAAAGAGCTCTGAACTCAGCTTCAATAATTTGACCAACTGATAGACTGTTTTTTTGCGAAGCTTCAGTAATTTAAGCAGATGACCAAAAACATAGGATAAGCTGCAAACTCTCGCAGCACTGGAGCAATAACAAACTGTCTATCTTCACACTAGATCATGAACTTGAGTTTCAACACAAGTATACAACAATGCAATCGCTCGGCAGACGGCACTAACCTTGGTCGCCATTCAGTGAGCTTGGTTAAAGGATCACAGTAACCCGGCGACACTCCATGATTATGATGGCAACAGGTAAATTAAGAATATTGATTGATCTGCAAACTTTGCAGAATGCGAAATAGTTCGTGCATTATTTGTATAATATACAGATGGAATGCAGTTAGAATATCAGCATCGCGAAACGACTTAGCTGACCATAGACAGGAAGAAACTCTACAACTCTGACTAAAACGATCCAATCCCTCTTCCTGTGGTCTTCCACCATAGACACCAACACGATCAAATGGGTTGACGCATACATTAGTGTGCCTGCTGCCTGTCCACTGGGACGCAGGGGCACTGCACACATTGGGGATGCCACGGCGCAGAGGCCAGCGTCAAAGCCAAGCATGAAGTGAGAAGCTGGAGGCTCCAGTGGCTAAATCTGCAGCTGATGAGTGAGCACATGAAGAATGTAGGAGGTCATGCCGAGGCTGGTTGTAAGGGTAAGGATGCTCACAAATAGCACTTAACTGGTGGCTTCTGTCACAGCTGCTGCGGTTTCGCCTGAACTGGATCGAAGGTTATGAGCTCCAAGGAGACGAACGACCACTTCCATGGCAGCCAACTCCCTGGAAAAAGCCTCAGCCTGCAACATTGGACGAGGTTTAACATACATTATTCCCAAAGGACTCCATTTCTGAAGTCGTGCCTAAAACTTGAATTTGATAGGTGTAATTTAACCATCAAAAGGACATCATACACAAGAAAGAATACCTTGTAATTTGATGCCTGCTCAAAGCTACACCCACCAGATGCCAACAGCTTGTCAGCTTTCTCGCAGGTCACCTCAACATTCTTCTTGGCATCCTGCACGTAGGAATTGAGAAGTGGTACAGGTGGGCATTTGTCACTCAACTTTAGTTCATTGATCAACTCAAGCGCCTCTTCTGGCCGTCCTCTTCTCATCACATGATTTCGGACAAGTTCTACATAATATAAACAAATTCTGATTGCTCGCTGCAAATCGTTTGAGAACCTTAGAAGGCAGTTCAGTTCAGTGATCCACACAACTCAAACCTCGTCATTGCACAAGCGGGGCAGCATAAGTAAAACATTGGAGAAGCAGAACAATTCTCGTACCTGGAAGTTTGTCTTCCATTCCAAACACTTGGTAGATGTTGGCAACAAGCTTGAGGTACCGAAACCCCTTGAACTGGTGAAGAAAGATATCAGCATACTCAATCACATCACTCTCATCCAAATCCTCCTTGAGTCTAAAACCAGCAAACAGCAGCAACACCATTAATGCATCCACGTGGTTTGTTTCGTCGATTCTTGTCTTCGCTTTCCACTCCATCCCAATTCTCCTAGCTGCCTCCTTCACCTCCTCGCTAACATTCAACCCCTCCATGGAAATTAGCCAGTCTAAAAATAGGCAGCAAACCCTAATAACCTTCTCATTGGACCTCTCGAAGTAATCGTGACCCAGGTACCCATCAATTACATCGAGTACCAACCCAGCTGAGTCCGGAGAAAACTTTAGTGCATCCAACAATCCATCCTCAACATCACTGCTGTATGTGTCACATCCCTTCAGCCACTCCCTCAATCTGAACCCCTCCATCCTCTCGCATATTTGTCTAAGCTCTGCCATGTTCCTCTCCATGGTTGACAATTCGCTGCTACTGGTTTTTGTGATTGCAGGATTTTGGGTCTGCTGCTGCTTCTTTGGCACCATCGTCGGTTTGGCAACTGCAGCCACCTTTTTTTTTAATGCCTCTTTCCGGAGCACTTTGAGTTCCGCCGCAACAGGCTTATTTTCTAGGACAAACTTTCTGAGCATCTGAAGTCTGTATCGAGCTTCTTCTATTGGATAAGTAGTTCCAAGATTGTAGGCTATAATGAGATTGATGACCACTTCATACCCATGTAATTCTTCATGGAAAGCTGCAGCCTGTGGTAGTGATCAAGAAAATACTCACACAAGGCTTAGATTCCAAATCAATATTCAAATCCATGAGGAGCGTCTTCCTCACATATTCATACTCATATTTGTTAGAAACATTCTTCTCATCGATAAAAGCTGAAATCCAAGGATCTTTTAAATTGGCTAAGTAGCATCTCAGACATCTATCAAAAGAATTGAAGATAAATACCATCAATTTTGATGCCTGTTCGATGGTAATCTCACCAGATGTCACAAGCGTCTTTGCTTTCTGGCAGGTTTCCTTGGAATGATACCTCAAGTCCTGCAGGTATGACTTCAAAAGTGGCACAGGAGGGCATGTCTCGCTCAACTTCAGTTGATAAATAAGCCTAAGAGCATGAGCTGGCTTTCCCATACTAACCAGGCCTTGAAATATTTCTGCATAATACAGAGTGCTAGATGAAAGCCACTGTCAAGAGATACAAAGATGCAATCAGATGGAAGCTAAAAGAAAGAAATATGAGCACAATTTCAAAGGAATGAAGTGCGATCGACTAAGCATGTCAAAGGCTCAAGGCTTCAAGAATCAACGGATTGAAGTGCCATCGACTAAAATTTAGATGAGCATGTTCAATAATCTGAACTAGTAGCCAGAAGCCAACAATGTATGAAAAAGTGACTGAAGATAAATATCTAGCGGAAGCCATCTAGGTTGAACTCAAACTCAAGCAGAGAGAATCAGATTTATCAAACTCGCCACTACTTAGACAAGACTACAGCGCATAGATATAGATCCACAGAATAAGGGCCAACAACGAACAAGAAAAGATTGTTTTCAATCATCAAGAACCTTGCTCGAAAAGAAAACGCTACCAAGGAAACGATGAAAAAGCATGATCGATTTCACATCCAAGCAAAGATGCATCCACAGATTCCACTCATAGTTTCACAGGCATACCAAAGAAACAATGGCACTTGAAATTCAATAAGTACACCCATTCATCCCCATCAACACTCATTTCAACCTATGACCAAACATCCATAAGCAACCAAATGACACGCCACACTGATCAATAAACAGAACACACGGAATCAAACTCGCTTCCCATTACCATGATCCATCACCCCGAGCAGTCTCCATATATCATGAACAAGACCCGGTCTCGGCACCTTCCTGAACCTACACACCAACTCATCAACAAACTCAACCACCTCACCTTTCCCCACAACCTCACCAATCCTAAACCCTCCCAAAAACCTCATCACATCCATAACCTCCATCACATCCCCTTCACCATTCCTCCTCACATTCTCCATCAACGCCGCCCCAACCCGCCTCGCCTTCTCCTTCACCTCCTCCTCAATCCTCAATCCCTCAATCCCAATCAAACCCTCCCACAAAAACCTACATTGACCCAAACCCAAACCACCTTCAATCGCATCGATAACCAACCGGGCAGGATTAGGCGCATCTTTTAGCATCTCCACAAACCCTAATGCAAAATCACAACTACCCATTTCACAATAATTCACTACCCAGTTGCCCAATCCCTTAGAGTCCATGTTTAGACAGATTTGGATCAATTCTGAGGTGGGATTCGTCGGAATTGGGGAGTTTTCTAGGGTTTGGAATCGAGAGAGGAGGGATGAGTGGAAAGTGGTGATGTAGGAGTCGATTTGGGACCATGTGAGGGTGAATGAAGAAGGGGTTTGTGGGTGTGATTTGAGGGCGTCGAAGGCTAGTTGAAGGGTTGTTTTCTTGGTGGCGATCTCGGATAGGGCTGTGGAGATCGATTCGAGGGTCGCCATTGTCGAGGGCTGGAGATGATTAACGTGTTGAATTGTCACTTCTCAGTCTAGGAAATGACGGGTGTTTTCAAAGGATACAAAACCTTGCCTACATGTTTTTTTTCTTTCACTCTAATAGATTTTGATTCTTGATAGGATTTGATTGAACAGTTTATCGTGTGGGATGAGGAGTTTATCGTGTGGGATGGGGATGATCATCAATCTTTCATATATGTTAAATAACACATTTTTAATTATTATATTATTTAATATATATTTTGAATTTTTTTTGTGATTAATTATAAAATCGATGTCATAAATTATCATTAATATTTTATGATAATTCATCGAAAATAATATTTTATTATTCCACGACCGAATCAAATTTCGTCTCGATAAATATTTTTTTCAAATAATTATAAATATTTCAAAACAAAGAAAATATTATCTATGGATCTTAGGTTGCCTTCAATTGAGTGTAGATATGTTTGCAACACAAAAATTTGCAACAATTCATTATGTAAAATAAAGAAAGTCCCCCAAAAATTAATTACTAATATGTCCCATATTAGTAATTGTTATGTGAGGATTCGGCACGAAAATTTAGATAAATGTTGAATTTGAGGATTTTGATAAAGAAATAATTTTTTAATGATAATGTACTTTATTGTAACAATTAAAAAAAATTAATGGGTGTATTATGATAAATGAGATTGATTTGTTATATTTTAATATTAAAATATTATCAAAAAAATATAACATTTATTTTGGAACACCCTAAATAAAAAAATATAATAATTAATATGGGATCGAGAGAGTATAACATTTCGTTTTTTTTTTAAATATTATTAATATTGTTTTCCTATCACATCAAATCGTTCATTATTTTTTTTTTCTATTCTCCTTTTGCTTTCACATAATCTAAAAAGAAAATGAGTCACTTTTTCAAAATCAAATATATATATAAATTCTTATTCTAAATGAAAATGGGGTTTTTGCCTTCAAAATGAATCAACACAATAAAATAAAAATTTCTAAACTAGATTTGGTGTGAGGCGTCTAGCGCCTTTGTTTGGGTAGGAGGCATTGAACGCTTTTTTATCAATTCACTTATCAACTCAAATGCTCAACGACTTCAAAACCTAATCAAATAGTCCCAATTCACATCCAACTCACTATCTTATTGGATTAGATCCGACCACGCTTCCGTTTTGAATCGAAATTGAACTAAAATCGAAGCGTCGTTTCAAGAACCAAAATCATCTTGGAATCGAAATCGATAAAAATAGAAATCAAACCCTTAAATATTGATTCGGTTTAAGTTCGATCAAAAGAAAAACGAAATCGAAACTATCGGTTCGGTTCTTTTTCAAACCGTCAATTTTTCCACTAAAACTTTGGAGTACTTTTCTCTAATTTTTTTATTTACCTAATTCACAATTAGGATTCATTCTTTATTACGTCTATTTAGTCGAAACATCTTATATTTTCATCCCTTCATTTTTTGTTGATATTACGTCACTTTTCGGTTTATAATATGATTATATCAGTTTGATAATTTTCGTCTTGTATCATATTTTACTTATATTTTTCTTTAAAAAAAATTTCGGTTTGTATCTTATGAAGAAAATCATGTAAAAAAAAAGGAAAGAAATAGCAAAGAAACTGTGATCAACTTAAACTGAAACTAAAACTAACATCGGAACTAGAATTGTTGCAAAACTGTCGGTTTTCGAAACCAAAAGCGGAGTTGATCTACAAAGGTCCGGTTTTGATTTTGCCCTTCTATGATTTCAGAACCGACGGTTCTGAAACCATGGTCAGGTCTTCACTTGATTCCTCAAAAACATCCAATTTACAAGAAGCATAATCCTAACTTAACAGCGTCCTCACGTTTTTATTACCCCTTAAAATGTGATTGAAAAATCTTATTTTATTATCAAATATTTTCTTCATTTTGAATTATTTATAACAGCGTGAAAAATATATCTGTCGATGCGAAGTTTCACTCGCATTATGAGACGATCAATTTTTTTAAAAAACAATTATCGTGAAATATTAATGATAATTTAAGATATATATTTCAATTTGACGCTAATGGCATAATTTTTTTGTATCATTAAGAAAAAAAATGAAAATTCTCAAAATCCATGTTAAATAATGCAACGATTGAGAATATTATATTTAATATGGAATGAAAGGAGTAATATTTGATCGTCGTATATCTTGTATCCGTATAGAATTTCAATAATAATTCATATTTCATGATAAATATATATGAAATCTTGTTAATTGTTTTTAGCAATAATTTCGTGCAAACTCCTATCTGCATCCTCAAATCATTGGATATCCGCTATAATTCAGACCTAGAATTGAAGATGGGGTTTCTTTTATTGTAGATGGTAGGAAACTGAGTTCGTACTGGCTTCGGCTCTTATTAATGATAAAAATTGGTTATCCACTTGAATTAAACTAGTTTTTGGTTTCTGATTGGAACTAGTATTGATTCCTTCTGTTATGGATGACTGGAACTTGTATTGATTCCTTCAGTTTTAGCAAAGATGATGTTTGCCTCACATGTTCATCGATGATCTAAATTATCAATGAGTAGAAGTAGAGCATTTTACTATGGAGAGTTAAATAGTGAGCTCATAAATGCCGAGTAGTAGCTCTTTCTTTAAAGAAAATCCTTTGGTCAACCAAAATAACCCGTAAATCCGGAAGATCTTTTAAATCAGTTTTCGTTAACGGAGTCACCATCAAAAAGTAGCTCGATACTGAATAAATTTTGATCTCTTGACCTCTCTTCTTATTAATAGATAATAGATTATATTATGTATTGTACGTATTCTGTATTATATATTATGTATTCTGTATGAACTATAAATATATTGAAAAGGCATCCCATGATGCAAAGCCTTCTTTGCATATGGTATCAGAGCAAAGTTGATTTCTCTTCTTCCTTCTTTCTCCTTCTTTCCAATCACCTCAGATCTGACCGGAAAATTCACAGGCAGATCGGACTTTCAGCGTGGAGCAATCTCCCAATCCATCCCGACGGTCTTCCCTTTCTCCGGAGTCCCGAAGTTCTCCTTCCCCTTCTTCTTTCGTTGTCCTCTGGTGTTCTCGACAGTCTCCGATCTCCCTCCCTCCCGACGGTCTACGGTCTTCTTCTAGATCCGGTCTCGTGGCTCTCCAGATCCTGTATCACAACTCACGAAATCTTTTCTAGTGGTTTGGGGCTCGGGGCTCGTTCGAGATCCGGTGGTCGGGGCTAGTGCTCTGTAGATCCCTAGGTTTAAAACCCAAGTTCAGATTTTTAGCAATCTCGTGAGATAAATCGGTGAGATTTCGTGAGATTTCTATGAATGATCTTGGGGATATTCATTATTTCTTGGGTATTTTCAAGTGCTCCGTATTCCTACGGGTCTCTTTCTATCTCATGAAAAATATATTCTCGATTTTCTTCGTCGATTCGGTTTACATACTCTAAAATCGGCCCGCTCACCCCTTGCTTCCCGAACTTCTCTTTCCTCCACCGACGGTGTTTTACTCTCTGATCCAACCGAGTTTCGTAGCCTAGTGGGGGCATTACAGTATTTATCTATGACTCGACCTGATATAGCATATGCCGTACATTTGGTCTCTGAGTTTATGTAGTCATCGCATACTCCTCACTTTCTTGCTGTTCAGTGCATTTACAGATATTTGTAGGGTACTTCATCTTTTGGTATCTCCTTTCGGCCCTTGGATGTCTCCCTTTTAGTGGCTTATTCAGACGCAGATTGGGCCGGTTGTCCAGATAGTATACGTTCCACTACAGGTTTTGCGATTTACTTGGGTTCTAATCTGATATCTTGGCAAGCCTAGAAGCAACCTACCGTCTCTAAATCCTCCACGGAGGTTGAATATAGGGCGGTTGCATATACAGTTGTGGATACACTTTGGATACGTTCCTTGTTGGTCGTGCTTGGTTTCCCTCTTGTCAAGCCCGTCCGATTGTTCTGTGATAATATTTCGGCTTCGTATCTAGTCCTAAACCCGGTCCTTCATGCACGCAGTAAACATATCGCTGTTGATTATCATTTCGTCCGGGAGCGAGTGTCTCATGGAGACTTGGTTGTTCGTTATGTTCCCACTCATCTCCAGCTAGCCGACATCTTCACCAAGGTTTTATCATCAGATCAGTTTGAGTTTCTTTGTTCCAATTTGGGCATTACTCCCCCGCACAAATTGAGGGAATAATAGATAATAGATTATATTATGTATTGTACGTATTCTGTATTCTGTATTATATATTCTGTATTTTTTATGAACTATAAATATATTGAGAAGGCATCCCATGATGTCAAGCCTTCTTTGCATACTTATTGGAGGAAATGTTGAGCAGTAGCTTGTAATGAACTAGTCGCTGATTCGACAGCGTTTACCATGGAGAGTTTCCTGATGCTAAGCGCATCATCTTATCCTCTGCCTTTGGCATATAGATATGACAGTGTCACATAGTGACATGCATTTTCAGGCTCCAAATGTAGAAGATTCAACAAGTTTCAGCGACTCCGAATGTAGCTTGTATCTCTCCCGCGTTTTCTGTTCTCCCCATGTACATTCTTGTACCCCTGCTTACAACAAACAAAAACCCTGCGAAAAATATCATCTGTTTCCTCGATCTTATGCAATGGGTGAATGCAAGTACCAAATCCCTTCATCAATGCATATCAATTACAAAAATCATATGCATCTTGGCAATGCTCAAGCATTCTTCCGATAATTTTTTCATCTTCAAATTCCGGTTCTTCTTTGTCGTCAATACTTCTAACAAAATTTCCTGATGCATCAACGGGCTCAACTTCTTAGCATGGAGAATTACCACCCGTTGGCTCAACTTCTGAACATTTCGCATCAATAGCTGTTGACTGAATCTCCCTCCGTTCCTGATTATCTTTTTCCTCTATACTCACAGTAGCATCACCTATTTTTTCCATGGGATCAGCTTCAAGCAAACTACCGGTCATAGGATCAACCGTAAAAAATTGCGCACTCGCATCCTCAATAAAGATCCAAAGTATCGATATCTTCAATGCTGATTGTACCACCATCAATATTCATATTGACTAGAACAGGAAAAACAAATCATCAGTAACGAGAATGATTAATGAAGAGGAAAAAGAAATGAAGATGGAATTGAAACCAACCGATCGATTTATTTAATCCATGATTTCTCTTCCACGATGATTCAATTCTGAGTTGAAATCAATCGCTTCATAGCAGTGGAGATGTTTTTGAGGGCTTCTCAAACATTTCCGACTATTGGGTTTCGACTTTTTTTTTATCCAACAAAAAGTCATTAAATCGTGATATTTCAAAATCATGGAATGATCCAACCGTTGGATCTAATTTGATTGTTACCATTAGATTCCATTTCTTCTTTGGATAATGGCCACTTAAAACTTACAGGTTTAGACGTCGTGATTTATATAAGACATACAAATTTATTAATGTATTATAAATTATTTGGGACGAATGAAGCATAATTTAGAAACATTTGTTTATAAATAAGATGTACTCATAGTTATTACACAAATTTTTATACAATTTTTGTTGGCGATTTTGATTAAGAGGAAGGGATCGAGGTGGCTTGGAATCAAGTGAAGTTGAAACATTTTGTAGACAACCCGCATGTGATTGATAGGCTCTATTCTGAAGTTAGACTGCTAAAGTCAGCTGAACTACGAGAACATAATTTCTTTGTTTAGTTTTTGGAGGGATGAGAAGCGCAACACTTTCAATTTCATGACGGAGGTGTGCTGCTCGGGGAATTTGAGGGATTATAGGAAGAAACACAAACATGTGTCCCTAAAGGCGTTACAGAATTGGTCTAGACAGATTCTTAAGGGTTTGGAGTATATGCATGCTCAAGTTCCTTGTATCATTCATCGGGATATTAATTGCGGCAATGTTTTCATCAATGGGAATATTGGCCAGGTACATCTATGGCATACTTTCTTTGTTTATGTTTCCTTGTTTTGTGCATATCTAACATGGGAAGATAAACCTATACGAGTTTATACTTTGATCATGAATAGCTTGCAGGAATGGCTGTTTTGTTCTGACTTTGGTGAATGTATGTAAATTCTTTATGTTTACAATCATGATCAGGTGAAAATCGGCGATTTGGGTTTGGCTGCCGCTGTGGGAGAAAGTCATGTAGCCCATTCAGTCCTCGGCACGTCGGAGTTCATGGCGCCAGAGTTATACAGAAGTGGTGGACATATACTCTTTTGGCATGTCTCTGAGTTAGTGACCATGGAAATACCTGACAGTGAATGTACTAACGTTGCAAGAATATATAAACTGGTGAGCAACGGAGTTAGACCTAGTTCTTTGAGTAAAGTGAAGGATCCAGAGTTCAAGAGATTCATCGAGAAGT
Source organism: Drosera capensis (assembly GCA_001925005.1). Lineage (NCBI taxonomy): Eukaryota > Viridiplantae > Streptophyta > Magnoliopsida > Caryophyllales > Droseraceae > Drosera > Drosera capensis. The sequence continues at coordinate 28,834 of LIEC01010527.1, read as the reverse complement.
GTTTGGGTCAGCCGGGAGCAAGACCCTCTGTCACGGAACTTCTAAATGATGCATTTTTCGATTCCATTGATAACGACGAAAATGAGGAAGGTTTTTGAACTAGATTATCAATTTTTTGTTTTGTTTTTATGGTGGCGGCGCCTCTGTTAATGTAGGTGATACCATTTTTTCTCTGTTCCCTACATTTTCGCGTGCCCAATGTCTTTTGGTCATGATGTAGTGTAGCTTCTTTTCAATTTTGATAGGTCATGGTTGATTTTTTACTCGTGATCTGAGTCTGATGCTCGATCATTTGACTACAATATTGTTAGTCAAATGAGAATCGTGTAACTTTCACCGATTCGATCAATTCAATGAGAATCGTATGATTATTGCTGTTTGAATTCTTTACTCATATTCATCTACTTTGGATGAACGTATTGATGATGTTGGCAGGATTTCTTGTTCTAATACAGAGTTATCCTATCCAATATAAGCTCACCAGTATATGGTTGCAATTTCGTATGCAACGGAGAAACAACGAAGTCTCTGTAAGCAGAGACTAACTAAATGAAAATCCAACTATAGAGATTAACGTACAAGAATGAATGACTAAAAGCTTAGAGCACTAGAAATCCAGTATCGGCACGTCGTCCTTGCTGCTTAATCTGAAGTCTGTATTTCAGGTTTGAAGTTAAAACACACATGAAACTGAACATACATTTCCCCTACACCTTTTATTATTTAAGATTTTGATACAGTAGAGCTTGTTCTCAATACAGGTCACGACACCAACTAGTTAACCTTCGTTGTCTGCACAACTTAATTACCAGATACATACTACTAACATACAGCACATTAGTACATCATGAGACAAAAACTACTCATACCAGTCATGCATCTAACATCTACAGGTCACTTGGCATCGCCATCTCTGAGCCTCTGAGAATCAAAAGCTCAAAAGAAAGCTCGGCTTCCGTAGAAAACCCGAGAGCCAGGGCTCTTGGATGATGGCAAGTTCTGATCAGAGCTTGAGTTTGGTGAGTTGGATGATTCTGATTCGAGGTCCATTTGGAGCTTCATCTTTGCTAGCGACTCCGTGAACTGCTGCATGCTCTTCATATACAAGTCCATAATGTCCTGCTGCACCACTTTCTCCTCCATATCGATATTCACACTCACCAGCGGCTTGAAAACCGATTTTCCAGTTTTCTGTTCAGCAGCTGAGTCACCCTCGGTGCCATCTCCTACAACCGTTTTCTTTTCTTTCATGGGTGAAACGAGCTCCTCATTGGCCGAGATGATGATTGGTGCAGTGTCAGATGACTGAGAGCTAGTGACCAAAGAAACTGTAGGAGATCCATCTGTTGAGAAGCTGACAGGGGAAGAGTCTTCTTTTTGGACTCGCAAGGGCCTAGCGGAATCAGAAGGAAGCTTCTCGACACCATTGCCCAGATGGGTCTGTGAATCCGATGAATATGAGGTCACACTCTCAGGAGTCTCGGCGTGTAAATCAGCTTGGGAAAGTTCAATGTATGTCGACACCATCATTTCATTTTCATTCTCCATCATGGGATCCGGGAACTCAATCTTGTCAAGTTCACAAGGGACAGAATCCATGACTTCCGTTTCCTTCTCAGGGCTTTCAGCAGCCAATGGAGTAGGAAGTCTAGGAATCGCCATGACATCTGGGCTAGATCCAGCATAGGAGAGGGATAGCTGAACAAAACCTGCCAGAGAGTGGAACAGATCAGTCGAGGAAAGCGAAAACTCCTTCTCCAACTTACCATTCTCGATGATTACATCAGATATCGGCACAATGGCGAACCCAAGCAGCTGGTCTTCAAGATAGTTCCTTACTCGGCTAAGCATCCAAATCTCACATTTCAAAGAGGATTCAACAGCTCGGACATTGAACTGGAACTTTTGATTGAACACCGGATTCTTTCCACCTCCATTTATGATCTGGGTGGAGGCGGCGTTTTCCGGGTCTCTAGTCAAGCAAAGCTTGGCATACACATCTTGTTTGTGGTAAATACATATGTTATGGATGTCCCTCGCCTGATGAATGTAAACATCAAGGACACCGACAAAGTTTTCTGCTGCATTAGCTCCAATTCCATAGGTTTCGGCTCCATTGGTCTTGAGACTAGAATTCTGGAATTTATCATCAGGTTTCTGTTTCCTGAGTTCAGCAGCATGATCCTTGAGCGCAGACGAAATGGATTTGGGAGAGGCCATGGAAAGAACTGAAGATCGAGCTGAACATAGAAAAGAAAGCATGAAATAAGAGAACAACCATGATAGCAACAACAATCATACTGTCATATTCAGAAACAGAATCCTTGGGAATGAATTGGAACTGCTTATAATTAAAACGCACTCGCACTGCTGAAATTGCGATTGCAAAACGGAGACTTGGATGAGGAAATCTCGGTGGATCATTATTCTCAGTCAACAGATAGCCAATGGGATAGAATCCGAAGAAAGAACTTTCAGTCTACTATTTGCTAATCGAGAACAATGTAACCAGGTGTAATTCACCAAATGAAGGCGACATTCAAAGAATCCGAATGAAGGAAGCCTTTACAGAAACCTGAAGCAAAAGGGACAGCATGAGGACCAGTTTGCGACTTGAGACGGATCCCTAACCTCAAACTTCAACATCAACCAAACCCTCGAATCCAAATTACCAATTCTCTCAAACAATCATTAATTGATGCCAAATTTTCAAGACTCAAATGTGACAAAGCCAAGCATTCGAGATTTCAACACCCAATTTCGACAGAAACCAAAAGAATCAACATGAAAACCCTAACCCTAACCTGATAGAGAAATGAACTATCAAACATATAGCAAAGAAGTTCACCTTGGTATGATTCCATTAACAACATAATAAACCAAACTATTCATCACTATTTCAAGTTATTGAACAAGAACACTCAAACTATCATTGAATTTGAAGAGCTCATAACTAGAACACTCATTTAAAACTTCGTGCACATAGTAATCGGAATACAAAAGCACATAATTCATCAAATTCAACCAAAATTCTCAATACCCACAAAGAAAATCACTCACCTTGAACTGACCCAGATGCCAAAACCTCAAAATGAAGCAAAATTGGATCAACCCAGATGCAATTCCCAATCAAGAACACATTTTTCTTGCTACCCAATAACAAAAGGAGCAAAAAAAAAACACAGAGCAACTGACTCAATCACATAATTCAAGCACCAAAAGGCAGATTTCAACCACAAAAAGCAAAGCCTTGAATGGGATTTCAAAGCAAAAACACCACCCACGTGAATATTGTAACCAAAAGTGGAGCTTTAAACGAAGAAAAGGTGAAGAGAAAATGAGCAAAAGTGAAATTTGTGCTTTGAGGATAGACACACAGGCAACGTCAAAGACAGATGAAGTGATAATGTGAAAAAGGTGAACAGAGGAGCGTTGAGCGTGCTGTTAGAAAATGGGAAAGTGGGTGTTTTTTTTTTTTTTTTTGCAGTACAAAGAATAAAATCTGACTTTGGTGTCAGGGGATCCTTCATAGACCTCTCTGTGCTCTCTGCTTTGGTAATCAATGAGCTCTTCCTTTATGAAACACTAAAATAGATAAACTATTGTTGTAGGTGACATTTCATTGTCGAAGTTTGCTTTTGTGACTGTTAGGTGCAACTTATGTTTGGAAAAAACTGTAAAGGGTAATGTTTTCACCGTCGTGCCAAGAAGGAGACGAGTTTGGCTTGCTGTGTCATGCATGAGCAGAACGACGAAGTTTTTTCACAGACATGGTAAATAATGAAGACAGTAACAAGCGCTTCGTATTTCTTCCGTCATATAAAAATACAACATTTTAAATTTTAACATTATTTAGCAATTTTTTTAATGAGTTTAGTTCTAGGATCAAACATTTCGTTTTATCATTTTGATTGTATTAAATATATAATTTATATTATGATAAAATTTGCATGAAATAATATTTCATTGTTTCATAATAACGATCAAAATTTATCCCGATAAATATACATAATTAAATTATTATGTTTTAATAGAATCCATCAACTATATCATTACTCTTACGTAAGCAGTCGTCTCCCTTAGCTGAGTATCATAACCTGTGAAATAGAGTAGAGCATATTGGTAGGTTAAAATCAAGATTCAATGATGTTGAGAGGATAAACATCACGGGAGCGCGGGCACTGATGACCACGAAGCCCATGAATCAAGCCCATAAAGCCCATGAACGGCCCAAAAAAACAATCAAACTGTTTGAGAACTAATTCGGTCCATTGGATTTTTTACTATCCTATTTTACTTATAACGAGTTAAAAAAAATTATGATACCATGACATTTGATATAGAAAAATTTCATGCCACAAATAATTTTGGACTTTGGAGTCAAAATCGTAGCATTATTAACCCAAGAAGAAATCGAAAAGGTTCTGAAAGGGATTAATAAGTTACCGACAGAAATAAAAATGAAAGATAAGAGGAGAAAACTTTACAGTTATGCTTGTCAGATAATGGTTTTCAGAACTTTTGTGAGGAGAAAACTGCCAATGCTTTTTGGGATAAGTTGTCCAGCTTATACATGAGAAAATCTGTTACTTCTCGTTTATATATGACACAAAGTCTTCGTTCCTTTAAAATAAACGCTTCGACTACCTCACTGGAAAAACACTTGACTAAGTTTTAGACTATCCTCCTCGTTGGTCTTAAAAATGTTGGAGCCACCATCGACGATGAAAAAGCGATTCTGTTGTGCTCTCTCCCCAACGATATTGGGACTTTTGTGATTATTAAGATCCATACTAAAGAGACTCTTTATTACTGAAAGACGTGAAGACACCAGCTCTCGGCGTCATCCAGGCCCTCAAGTTCTAATGATGGACTATTCATCAAAGGGAGACGGGATCGAAGACAACAGGATAGACTTAGAGGCAGAATGAAGAGTAGCAGCTCCAAGAAGTTTAATTCATGCCACTACTGTTATCAGAAAGGACATTGGAAGAACGAATGTCTTAAACTGAAGAACAAACAGAAGGAGGAAGTCCCAATACATGGTATTATAGAGGCTCACACTGTCTCGATTGTTTTTACATCCGTCGTGAAGCCCTTGGTTGCATCCACTTCAAAAGTGGGTGATTGATTCTGATTGCACCTTTCATATTTGTCCGCATCGGGAGTGCTTCACCACATTTACTGAGTCTAATGGCAGCATAGTTCCTATGGACAACAATGCTGCCTGTAAGATCTTTGGTGTGAGAGAAGTTCGTATTCGGATGTGGGACGATGTTGTGAGGACATTGAAAGATGCTCATTATGTTCAAGCAGTGAGGCGAAACCTTATCTCTTTAGTTTCTCTGGATTGTGAAGAATGTTTCTATCATTCTCAGGATGGGGATATAAAGGTCAAGGAGAACCAAATAATGACCATGAAGGCCAGACTTCGTGTTGCGTTATACTACCTGATCAACGCTACGCAGATTTGAGTTACAGTTGTTGCAAACTCTATCAGTTCGTGATGGTGAGACTAATTCAGAGATTAAGCTGTGGCATATGTGGTTTGGGTATATGGCCAATAGGAGGATGGATGTTCTGAGTTCGGCTGCTTGTTTGAAGATTTGAAGGCGCAAAAGCTCAAGTTCTGCGAGAGACCGTTCATGGGCCCTCGCAGAATGGACCGTCTTTCTATTTAGAAGTTAAATTTAACTCTTCTTTTTTGAGTTGATGGAGATAATTGCTGACAATGTGCCGGTTATATCTATTGCTTAGTCGGGAAGATAATTGCTTCCTCTAGAATGAAATCGGCAAGCAACAATGCTTTGAATGCAACCCAACTTATCCGGAAAAAAGTTGGTGCTACAAGCGACTGACTGGCCGTTGCTTCAAGTTCTGAGTGTTGGATTTTTTATATTATAAAGTAAAAAAATTTATATTATAGATTGATAAATATATATTGTCAGTAAAATATTTGAACCATACATATTTATCAATTTAAAATATATATGTTTTTAATTTATAATATTAAAAATTGAACCCATGGTATTAAAGCAACGATGGTTATTCCTTGCCATTCCGATCATATATTTGTAATAGGACAAACGATGTGAAAAGGAAAATTGATAACTGAATAACTCCTTTATTTAATCCAACTTTGATTTATTATTTCTAATCGGGGATACGGAGGAAGTTGTACGTGCCTTAGGCATGATTAAAGCCTTTCCTCCCGCCCTCGGTCTTGAGCTCAACGTGGCTAAGACTGAAGTTTTTTGGCCAACACACGACCCGCGTCGTGACCCCGGGGCTGGCCTTTTCCCGGATGGAATCTCAATGCCGATGCAGGGTATCAAGTTACTAGGTGGTGCGGTCAGCGTGGACCCCGGTTTCATCACCAGTCTCGTCCAAAAGCGGGTAGACAAATCAATGACAGCAATGAAAGCGGTTCATCAACTTCTCGACCCCCAGTGTGAATTACTCTTCCTGCGCTCGTGCACTGGCTTGGCAAAGCTCATCTTTGGATTACGTACTTGCCCTCCTGAATATTTCCAGGAAGCTGTTGTCTCCTTTGACGCTAAACTTCGGGATTCTCTAGTGAAGATCGTTACATGTGACGGTCCCGGCTTTGGCGACCTTCAATGGCGGCTCTCGACTTTGCCGTTACATCTCGGCGGCCTTGGTGTTTACGCTGCAGCCGATGTGGTCCACTTCGCTTTTGTAGCTTCCAGAGTGCAAATGGCACGTCTCCAGGATCACATCCTCCGGGCTAACGACAACCTCCTGTTGGACACAGATTACACCCACGCACTCATCACTCTCGAACAGACTCTCCCTGGCGCCGATCTTTCGTCCTTTGTTGACATACACTCTGTCCCCAAACAACCCCAAAACATTTTGACAGAAATATATTACAAGAAAGTCACTGATGGGATCCTTGCTCGGCCCCTGTCAATTCGAGACCGGCTTGTCATCGCTAGCTCCAAAGCAGAGCAAGCAAAGGACTTCGTCCTCGCTGCCCCCATCTCGGGCTTGGGCCTGAAGATGCGCCCGGTCGAGTACAGAGCTGTCTTGAAATACCTCTTGATGGTCCCACTCTTCGCGGAGAACTCGGTATGCCCTTGCTGCCGCCAACACGCCCTTGACGTTTACGGGGACCACGTTGTGCACTGTGCCAACTCCCCTGGGGTAAAGAATCGTCACGACACTATCCGAGATGTCCTATACGACACCTGTCAGAAAGCCGGCATCCAGTCGCGCAAGGAAGCCGAAGTTACATTTTTGTTTTTAGGGGGTCGTCTCCGTCCGGCTGATGTGCTACTTTTCAATTGGGAGCAAGGTCGGCACAGTTGTGTGGATGTTACATGTGTCTCTCCTATGGCACATCCCAGTGGTGGGAAGGCCGCTGAGGACGCAGCGGTCGGTATGGTCAAAAAACACGAGGAAGGTTGCCTTTCCAACGAGCACACTTTCATCCCATTCGTCACCGACATTTTTGGCGTCCTTACCAAGGACGCCGTAACCCTGCTGAACCGCATCTCAAAGATAGCCAACGCAAATGCACCTTCCCCTAACCAGCAATTGTCTTTCATCCGAATCAGGTTTGCCAACCAAAAAGGTGTCGCCGCCTCAATTGTAGCGCGGATGAGTGATGTCTTTATTTAAATCTATAATTTGTTCTATCAATGAAATAAATATATTTCTCATGATTCACATCGACGACGACAAATGTCATCCACTCTTGATTACTGACAAGCAAAAACATATCGATTTTAATTAACCCAAACATATACTATATGTTGTCAATTGGCTGTTCTAACATGGCTTAGATTTTTCACACATGACAATGGCATAAAACATACTTTGGATGAAAAAAAGAAAAAAGAATCTCGAGACATGGATGACAAGTCAATGGTAAAGGATGTCTGATGCAACAAAAGACGAAGAAGAAGTGATATGGGTTCACAAGATGGATGATCAAAGCTATTGAACAAATGTTGAAGCGGGAAAATCTATTTGTACGAGTATATAAATACATGGTGCAAAAATGGCACCAAACGAATACACAGTGGTCGAATACATATATTGTCTCCTAAGCACTACTACACAAGATCTCTACAACCGTAGAGGAATAGTAATATGTTGCAACACATGAATGACAAACGCACACGGGTCTCGGCTCCGGAAAAACTGGTTTTCGTGTCCAACGAGAATTCCATACTATCCGCATCCATATGACTGAAGCAAAACGATTGAATCATATATAGGGTGTGGGGGAATCACAACAGAAGGAAACCTGCAACGACCATGGTTAACAGCGAGAAAATTGAGCGTGAGTCAGCTAAAGAGCGGGCACTGTTCTGCGATTTGGGAGCAGGAGCTGCAGGAACAGATGGAGTAGAAGGTTCAGGAGCAGGGACAATATCTGAAGCCGGGCTCAGCGCTGGCTCAGACACGTCTGATATTGTGAGGACTGGAGATGGAGCTTTGGCTGGTGGATATAACGCAGGATTCATTGCTCCGAAAAGGCCCCCCGGAGAGACAGCACCGGCGAATGTTGGTGGACTGCTCATCGTCAGGCATCGGTTCTCTGCACATACAAATAAAGGTCAGTGTTCAGTGAAAGCTTGGGGTTCTCGACTACAATAACCATAGGAAAGCTTCTTCGAGAGAAGGGACTCACTTTTGTATAAAGTAGCTGTCTGTGGGAAGTCTGTAACTACTCCATTGACCCCAGAAGCATAAACAAATTCATTGAGCTCTACCGTGGGATCGGAGAAGAAGTCCCAATCTTGAGAGACAAATTCATTCTGGAATAGTTGCACATACACTTTGAGCCCAAAGGATTGTAAAATCGGGACAACGTTATTCAGAGCACCACTTGTGAATTGACCAACTTCAGGAACTACAGAATCCTTGCGGACAAGCACCGAGTTGGCAAAAGTCTTGATATCAACCACTGTAGAATTAAGGATATCGCTAATAGTCCCATTGACGTTATATACGAGCTCGTAATTTTTACCCTTGAATTTTTCCAATACTGAACTATCATAGGACTGAATGAGAACTTTCTTTGCTGTCTTGTTACTATAACCAGCCTTTTGCAATGCATTCAGTACTGCATCTGTGATGCCCAAGCCCTGCACTTCGGCCAGGTAGAATGCATTCTGAAGCAGTGGCAATAGTTAGAGTGCATTGGTCAGTAGTATTGTAAGACCATTCAGCATTGAATATCTCATAATTTCAAAATCGAATACCTTATAAAAATAAAGAATAGCTAAAGAAGACTAAACAAGCATTATCGAATACCTTATCAAAATTCCTTGTCTCATCCACAAGACTACACAAGCATTTTACCATTCAATGTCATAAATAAAGAATAGCAAAAGAACATATGCAGTAATGCAAAAAGGTTGCTGGCTCACCTCTATATTGACCAACACGCCAGAAACTGTGGTTGCATTTTGAGCCAGAGCCAAAAACTCGGATAAAGATACAAGTTTTCCAGCATTCTTAAATAAGGGATTCCGATACAAATAGAAACTTGTAAATGGATTTGATATTGCAGCTGCAATCAAAGTAGTAAGATAATGAGTGCCTATATCAATATATTTGTAAGCAGAAACAATTGGAGTCAGCACTTTGGCAGATTTAGAATATCCAACAAATGGACTAGGTCTAGGGGACTAAAAGATTTCTAGCAAACTTCTTGAATTGTCAGATTGAAATAGACAATCTACTCATAAAGAACGCATCTCCATTGCCTTGCAACTGCTTGTATCCGGTTTATCGCGTAGCTCAATAGATTAACTCTACGAGTATGTGGTATACATATTGCAAGTGATGTACCACATCCAAAATCAAAGCATAGTATGTTCAAGCCAGCAATCAATAAATGGTTTCAACTTACGAGTCAAACCCTGAATCTCGCTCCATGTGAGGCTGAAAGAAAAAATCCCAGGATTACTCTGAAGCTGAGAAATCGTTGTTGCAAGTGTACTGAATGTTGATTGGGCAATGGTTGTGGAAGCGATGAGATCTATGGAGCTTAGGCAAAAGGGTACACCATCCTTTGACATCTGAACATTGCAGTCGATAACATCAGCACCATCTGCGATGGCTTGTGCATACGCTATGTCGGTGCATCCAGGGTAGTCTCCACTTGCCCCATTATGCGAAATAACCAAAGCATTAGCTGCAATAATGAAACAACATCAGAGACATTGTTTGATCTGAAATAGCTGCATTTTGGATCGATTACCTTATTTTTCATCTCTTGATTAAAGCAGTAAAGCAAAATGCAGAATAGTTAATCACAAAGAAGAGCGACTAACCTTGTACTGATGCATTTGCCCCAAGGTGAGCGTAGCATTCTGTGGTATGAAACACAAGATCGACATCAGTATCGAGAAGATCGTCTCCATGAAGACACAACAACATCTTACAAAAATAGCCGAGAGCAAGTATAATGATGCTATGAGTATGCATCAACATACTTTCAAGGTTCACATGGCCTACTTGAATAAATTTAAGCAAAGGACAAATGCCTCCTTTCATATTTTATCTGGGAAAACCAAAGCAAAAAGAGGAAAAATGATGCCCCGGGCCGATGCAACAAAGACTTTTGGCAAGCTAAATCTTTCGAAAGGTCGGCGTTGTATCTCTTAAGGGAAAAAGGAGAAAAATGATGGCCAAGAATACTTGGGGAAATTCCCAAAGGCATGGAAAGGCAAATAAATAAAAAAGTTGCACCCATTTCTCTAGGCATGGAAGGAGAATTCACCTATGGCCTCTGATGGAGTAATTGGGAAATCAGACAGCACCCCATCAACGCAGAATTCGCCATTGTCTATGACAGAAAGGTATTCAGCAACAGGATTGTAACTGTAGTTATAGGCAAAAACATTATCATTGGCAAAATCTGCACCAAATACTTGCAGCCCAGCAGTATGAGCATCAGTCACGACAGAAGTATGCGGCTGGAGATAGTTGCCACTATCCACAGGCCATATATAAGTCTTTGGTACAAGGATCCCAGAAGCAAATGTTTTGATGAATGTGAGATTCTGGAGAAGAGAGCCATAAGTCTGATTTGTTGAAGGCTCAAGCAGACTCTGGTCTAAAAAGCGGAAAATAATCTTCGTCTTGGTGGCAGCAAAAGCCTTTGCAATGCCTTGCAAGAATTGAACTTCTGGTGACGAGATGTAGCTAATGATTACCGTTTTTGAAACACCGAGCACAAAGGTCCTCATACTGAGATTGTGAGAGGAAAAGAAAGCATCATGCTGCAAGCATTCACCCAAATATCAGCACACAGATGCTCCAAAAGTAATATGCTATGGATAAACATGCGTGAGCAACATCCAACTACCTGGGAAAAACAAGCTTATACCTGAATATTCAGCCAGAAGCCTGGAGGTGAGTTCTGTGAGAAGACAGACTCAACGGTCGATAAAGGAGAGATGTCATCAAATGCACTGCTGCGAGAGAAGATTCCTTGTGTTACTGTCAGGAATCAAAACAAAAACTATCAGTAAATCATAAATGAATAATATTGATAAGTCAATAACGTATTCCCATTTAGAGAAAGAATGATTTTCCTATAGGTTCAAAGAGAAATCTTCGAGTAAACAAGAGCATCATGAGCAGTCGGATAAGTGACGGGGAAAAGCTGGACGTCACTAAAATTCTGGTGAGAAATTGAGCAAAGAACCAATGCTTTCTTTTGTTGCATGAAAAAGGAGTGTGTGTGGCCTCGTAAGTCATAAGAACTTCTATTTTTCAGGGAAAGATATCACACTGAACTTGCGAAGTTAAATTCAACTGAGCAAAGATATCACACTGAGCATGCAAACAGCATAGGTTGTCCAATACAGCCAAATGACACCTTAATGAAAATAAACAAGAGTCGACTTACAATTGACATTTGCAAGATCCTTGAGCGTAAAATTAATAGTGAAGTGTCCTGAGATTGGCACTCCATTGACACTATATGTACTCTTCTTATAGGATGGAGGCATGTTGGTAGAATTATTAAGTGTAAGGTAAGGAAAGCAAATTCCAGCTGCATCTTGAGTTAGTTGTACATCACACCATAAGATCACATTGGATACACTTAACAACAGAGCAGCACCGTACGCATTAGCGCTTGAATCAGGGAACAGCCCTGAGAAGCCACCTCGCGCTACAACAAGTGGAGCACTCCCTGCAGCAATTAAATTCCATTTCAGGACCTCCAAAACTATAAGAAATGTTCGAGGGGGATAAACAATGTGAAGTGATCATACATCAGAAGTCATCCCTAGAACCATCATGATGGCTCTTTTAAGACCAATATTTGGGAAGAGAAGGCAACACCTGCTTAACTATTGCTTAATCTCGAAGGCAATGGAAGAGTAAGTAGGCACGTGAAAATATTTAAATTCTGTGGCCAAGCGCAATTTCTCATCGAGGAAAAGGCGCAGCAACCAACAGAAAACAAGTCAAAATCAGGAGTGATGTCGCACGGTAGCCATGAGTCAATGACAACCACAAGTAAACTCGAAGCAAACATAATAGAGATCACGCATAGAACAACAGTCATGTCATTCCACATGAATCACACTACTGCAAGGAGCAAGCCAAGAAGAACCATCTGCTATACTTCATTCATGTTTTTTTAGTCAATACCATTTGCAAAATACTCTGAACATAAAGTTCCTACTATTTTTAGTCAATGCAGCGCAGTTCAGCGCTTTGGTGTTTTGAATCAGTTGGCTCGAGATGTTTACGTCTAAGATATCAAGTCTAAGATGACTAGCATCCATAGTGAAGCGAAAGGGATTGCGGCATACATGTTGTTTGGTCCAGACATGAGCTCACGATTCAAATCCAGCCTAATGTTCATACACGGGGAAGACCGCGATAACTTAGGTGCATAAACTAGGCTCATCTTCAAACCAAAAACCTAAGAAAATAAGACACAGACTATTCACACAAACATTTTGTCCCATATTTTTCTGCACAGTTCCATATAGGAAACCGCCAATTCACAAGTCACAATCGAAACCTACACATTGCAATCGCACCACACCTCGTAACTAACCACAAATCAAACACAAAACTCAGAGAGCATCTCAAGCAGCACCAAGCAAATCATCACTCAAATCAATCAAATCAACAGCACAAGCATTCAAAACACGAAAACAGAGATCAAAATCCCTCACACACCGTCAAGCGTCTGCCATTTACTCTTCGCCGCCACCGGCGCCGCAACTGCTCCCTGCACGGAAACCAAAGCCACAAGCCGGAGAAGGAAGAGCACAGAAACAGTCCTTATACGGTGCATTGCGGTCGCCGGAGAGCTGGAATTTGGCCGGAAATGCCGCCGGGGAAAATCGCCGGAGAAGTGAGAGAGAGAGGAGAAGAGGGGTTGACAGGCTGTGGGGATGAAAAACTAGCAAGTGCTGTGGACCTCGAAATAAATATTAGTGTAATTAATGGGTTTCGGAGAAAAGTATAGAAAAAGTCGTCATTCAGATTTATGGTAATCAAAGTCTAGCTACACAAATATATTTACCTTTCTACTCTATTTTTGTGACCAAATGATGGTTGGGATACATGTGATGTTGAAGAAACTATACTACCGAATGTCCGAGTTGATGATCGTATCAATCGATCAAAAAGTGATGGAGACATGTCGTGGAACTCTTTGATGCTAAACGTCATAACTTATAATGTTGTGTTGATACTTACACAATTTCATTGACGAACCTAGAGAGTGCATTGGATAAAAGATTAGGGGACTAGTGGTGGAAATAATTAAATTACGATATGAATGAAAGAAGACCTAGTAGATTTTTTTGCCGACCCGGAGTTAAACTCCCCCTAAAGTACCAAAATAATTCAAATAATGAAGCACTTGTATTACTAATTGTGATTAAGATAATGGTGTTGAAAGGGAGACCAAACTTACATGATGACATGCGCTCACTACATTGATTGACATTATTTTTGGTGTAGAATTGATGGACATTTTTTAGGATAACGTGCAGACATCGACAAAAATCTGAAAAAACAAAGGAAAAAAAAGATATGGGATGCGGAAGCCAGCATGTGAAACTGAGCCCGGTGAAATCGGGACGATGCGTGAGAACTAGTCAGTGGGTCTCTTGTCGTTTATGATAACAACCACCGTTATGATTACTCCTTTACGAAACCTTTGTTAGATACGAGTGTTCATTTCTGTGTATCTCATGAATCATAAAGGATTAAAGTTTGTAAGCACTTTTTGATATTGTTATTATTATTATTATTAAATAAATTATGTGATATTGATTTTTATTTTTTAAATAAAAAAACTAAATTTGTTAAATTATTCAACAAATTACAAATTTAAATAAAGACATCACTCATCTGCGTCACAATTGGCGCGGCGACTCCTTTTTAGGTGGCAAATCCGATTCGGATGAAAGACATTTGCTGGTTAGGGGCAGGTGCATTTGCTTTGGTTACCTTGGAGATGCGGTTCAGCAGGGTTACCGCGTCCTTGGCAAGGACGCCAAAGGTGTCGGTGACGAATGAGATGAAAGTGTGCTCGTTGACACGACAATCTTTCTTGTGTTTTATCCATTTTTTAAATAGATAAAACAGAAAAAAAAAACAGAAAACCAGAAAAAATACAGTATTTAAAATTCTTTTTATAAAAAAATTATTTTATTTTATAAAATGATTTTAGTTGTTGTTACTAATTTCCATATGGGATGTGAGGAAGATAATCTTCATAGAAGAACGGAATGACACTTCGTTATTGGTTTTCTATCCCCGTTATTTGTTTTAGTTTTTATAATTTTAAAATATGATACTAAACAATCCTTAAATATTTGTTTTTTATTTCATATAAGATTTAAAATTAGATCGAGTTTATATAGTTTTTGAAAGTTTTTACAGTTTGAGGGAAGTCTGAAGCTGGTAATTTCAACCGCTTGAATGCAGCACTTAATGTTAGGGTTGGTGTCCAAATGGATAAATGTTTCTTCTGCTTTTTTTCGTCAGTGTCCGAAAAAATGTTGTTTTCCTGAAACGGAGAAGGTATCATTCAGACAAGTCCAAATACTAAGATAAACTTACCTCACTTTATCAAAGACAATTTATTCTTTTAATCTAACCGATGTATCTGAAGAATTCATTATAAATTGGACAGAAAAGTCCAAACATTGTTTTCATTTGTTTCTTTCCATTTTTGACAACGCATCTTAATCTGTATGCCAGCTATGACGAGGTTGTACACACACACGTCTGTCTTACTCCAAATTAGTCAAAACAACGCGTTAATCGCTGAGTTGGGCCCAGTTATGGGCCGAAAGCGACCCGTTAACGTCCCTATTGGACAGTTGGGCCCAATAAGGAGAGTACAAAGAAGACAACCCAACAACGTGAAAGCGAAACTCGATGAAGAGTTATTAGAGACCAAGTCACGGTCAAAAATATCGAATTTGTTGAATAACATTTGATTTGACCTATGTTTTGGATTTGACATCTGATTGTGGGACTTTTGTTTAAAATAATCGATGAACAAATATTCGCTTTATGAGGTTCTATATAATGAACATATCGATTTGAGGCTATATTGTCCGTGAAACTTGTACCGTCCCACATCAAACATCAACTATTAGTAATTCTGTCGGGGAAAAAGGTTAAGACCATATTAGTAGCATTATGGATTAAGATTCAACTTCTTATAGGGTCGGTTGTCCTGTCAAAACGACGATGATGAAAGATTGTGGTTCGTTCCACAACGATTAGTGAGTATGTCGGAAAACAAGGTTATGATGATACTAGTAGCATTATTGTAGTATGCTTAATTACGAAAATCTAAAATGATGGATTAACGAAAAAAAAAAAGATGTATCATATTGATATAGGTAATACTATCAAATCATTTAAGTATTTTTTTAGGATATTATATACACCCCTATTTCAAGAATGCAACGTCCTCGTTGCGACTTCAACCACGATACACATCCCCACTGCGGTCGTAGGGTTGTTCCGATACCATTCTATTATATTCAAAGAATCCTTTTTCAGGTCAATAACTGGCCCCACAGACCAATACTAGGCTTCATCATCTCAATATTATTTCACATTAAACACAATTAACTGTGAAATTCTAAATGATGGGTTATAAAAAAAAAGATATATCTTTTTGTTATAGATTAAAATTTTGGTATAGATAATACTATCAAACTATTTAAACATTTTTTTGGGATATTACAATTATAAATTAAAATTGATCTTTTAATAGAGTCGGGTTTCTATCAAAACTATGGTGTAAAAAAAAAATGGTGACATAAGATTGAAAGATTGTGGTTCATTCCACTAACCAACTTGTTTGGATGAAAATCAGGACAATACCATCAACTTGAGACAAAATTAAAGCAAAATGCAGACTTATTCATTCGAAGTCATCGATCATCCAAAGGTACATGAGACTCAACGACGATGCAACTCAAAATGTGATATGGCAATGCTATGATCAAGCTAAAGCGTCTACACGCATCAGCTCGACCATAACTTACACTTCACTTATTGCGAGTTGCGACTTGTTCGCAAACTCAATTACGAAAACTAGCCTAGCTAGTCGTCACAACAACATAAATTTTGAGATCTGAGGCACTCTCCTTTCCTAAGTTTTAAATATTTTTTACACGACCACGAGCAAATTGGATCGGTGCAATGGATCTCGTGCATGACAATGCATCGTGTGTAAATCGGCTCATCCATTGGGTGCACTCTCGCAGCCTGAACTTTCCCCTCTAAATGATTTCAAATAAAAGTTTATAATTAGATGAAAATGAATAAAGGATACACAAACTACAGATGACAAACAAACAGGGAACATATTTCATATTTGCATAAACCGTCAAGATCGAGTTGACCTGGAGAGGCGACGAAGAGCGGAGCAAGAAGCAGCGAAACAAGTCAGCTAGTCTTCATCTTCAACACAAGGTATAGTTCTGGTTCTCCTTGTTAAATATGATTTTTCTGATTAAATATGAGAAATAGTGAGTCATTTTAGTATTTATAGACAACGCGCATACATGTATATGATCACTTAAACGATATTGCTTAATTTGCATGGATGTACCATAATTAAAATTAAATAAAGCTATGCTATTAAACACTAATGTTTTTTTATTGCTAGTAATATGGTTATAGTTCATATTTACAATAATAATATCTGATTCAGTCAGTATTAACCTAGCACTCCGTACTGATTTAATCAAATTATGTCAATGTAAAATCTACTTGAAACTTCTATGGTCATTGTATTTATGTCTACTTTATTCGTTTATGAATTGAATACATAATAATTATAGGTTTTGTGATGGTTTTGGTAACCAAAGTTGTTAAATCAAATATCAATATCCGCTTATATACCAAACGAAAGAGATTGAGATTATAACTTGATCCGATATTTATAGGTTTAGTTTTTTTTATCAAATGAATAAGTTATTTAAATAATTTTTTAAGATTGAATATTTTTAGATTTATTTTTTTTAAGCAAGGGTTAGGATGAAGCACAACACGATTCGTGCCCATTTAGGACAGCTGGGTTTCCATGTCCAGTTCCCTCCAGGTAAAGGAAGGGAATAAAGAAAAACTCGTTCAGATAATATGCTAACGTCAAAAGTATCAATTTCATTGACTTGGAAATTACATCAATTAGTATCCTTACATATCTTCTCGCCCCAAGATCTATCCTAGAGTTCTTAACTAGCCAATAATCATGTCCATCATCCAATGAGCTACGTTCAACAACAGGAAGTCCTGATTCAAAGTTAAGAGTCGCAAGAGCCGATGAAGTTGTCTCCGGAGTGCACTAGTGGAAGTCATTGCCGAAATCTAGTGCAGATTTGTCTTCCCTCACAAACTGAACACAATCAGCACTAGATTTGTATCTCTCCATCTGCAATTTGAGTTAGAATGAAAAAGGTACATTGGATAAGAGCCCTCCGGGAAGGAAGTAAAGAAAGTACATGGAAAAAAAAAAAAAAGATCTCTGACTGAAAGTAGTGAACTTAGAGCTGATGCATCACTATGCAGTGCAATATGAGCTAGATATGCTCTGCTGACTAATCAATGTACCAGACCTTTGTATAGTGTGAATGTGAGTAATCAAGTTCATAAAAAGTGCACTGACTGATGTCAACCAGAAGAAAATCAAGCACTTCAGGAAAAGGAACAACCCGTGATCGTGAAAGGAAACAACTCAACAATTCGTAACTGCATGAACCATTGGAAATCATAGAACAAATGATGTCGTGAGAAGCAGATGACTTGCTAACAATATTGAACAAAAAATAAAATCTCAATTATTTATGTATTGCATATTGCAAATTTGGACGTAATTACTTACCACTATCATCTTCAGAAACATAGGTAAGCCTCGAGATTGCATCGACAAGTGATAGTTCATGCTCCTGTCAAGGAAAATAACTGAAAATTCTTCCAGGCTAAATGAGAAAAACAGGAGGAATTAAGACAAGAAGTTTACTTTTAGAATCTTCTTTGCCCTCTGAATCTCAAGAAGATCAGGACGAGTAGCATTGACAACCTTCTGAACCTATCAGTGCATGAAACCAACTCTCTTCAGAAAATACAAAAATACAAGAAAATTTCCATATAGACTCAGTAGCTAAATTTCTTGCACCTCCTTGATCAATGTGCTTGTGTGCAATATTTCAATGTCATCGGATGCCACTCTCTCAGCCCCATTATCAAACTCCTTGCTTGTAATAGCACCTCGGACAAGGTGGCGTGCAGATTTTGGACCTTCATGGTTGTCTAGATGAGAAATCCCAGGGTCTTCACCCACCCAGCGAATATCCTCGGGAGGCATCTGCAACACGCAGAGAATGTTTGTTTTTACAATATGGTCCATACTCGAAAGATAAAACCATCAAACCGGAACACAATAATCGAACTACGATGTATGAGGAGCAAACTATGACAAACTGCAGCCTAAGAGCTGCTAATACTACAACAGCCCCAACACACTCATAGGTCTGATTTTAGGCAACGTATCTAACTCGGAATCGGTTTTTCCAAAAACTATATGGATCACCGGTTCAAATCCAAAACGGTCCGCTTTGGCGGTGAATTGATTCGGTTTAACTTTAATCTTCTTTTTTTTTTTGGTATTTGGAAAAAGCATAAATGAGCATTGATTACTTGCCATGTTCCAAAAATAGATGAGCATTGAAGCTTAAAATAAAAATACTTGTCATGATTTAAAAAACAAATAACAACCTCAGCATGCCGAAACACCAAAAAAACTAGGCACAGCCAACACGACAAGGTGACACAAAACAGCACACCCTCATCTGCTGGACCTAGCAAAAATTGACCCAGACTTGCGGGTGTCCACAAAGTATTGGGTACTGGATTGAGAATTTAGGACTCGATATGAATCGGATATTTTTACTCATGGGTAAAATTATCCAACACATTTTGTGGCTTTGAGCACAACCATGGGTACCCGCAACCCACTACCTTTTTGTTGAGACACTAATCTCTCCACAAAGGATAACGATGATGATGTGGGTGGATATGGTGTAATGAATCGTACAACTTCAATGCATCATCATGAAGGCAATCATCAATCCTCACTTAATTGAAGTTTACTAAATTATTATGTGTTACATTGATAGGTTTATCAATTTCTTTGGCTCAACGTTTCTATATTTGTGTGACTGTTATTAATTTTTGGAATTATTTTTTAGTATTATGATTGGTTAATTATCACCTTTTCCTAAAAAAATTATATTTAATGCTTTTTATTATTATATAACTATATAAATTCAATACAATTTTGTATCAGCGTGTACCACTCCGGGTTGTAAGAAATCGATTCCGAAACGATTCACGATACATAACATATCAACACAGAACCGCTCCTAAAAAGAAAGCCTATAGGTATTCAGTTATACATTAGACCATTCGCAGCAATTTTCCTATCCCAATCCTTATAATATAGTGCTATAATGCTATAATGTCATTTTTTTTTTTATAGAGATCCAGTTTTTTACTCACTTATCCAACAGATTCCCTATATTAATTCCCTAAAGCGATTTTCTATATTTTATTTAATCATTCTTATATTTATTTTCTTAGTATTAATTTGGCATATACTTTTTGTTATATATAAATATTTATATATTTTGTATTTTTTTAAAAATCTGTATATAAATTAAGCTTTTATTTATTTTTGAAGTTTTTAATTTTATTTGAAATTAAAATGATTTTATTAGAGTTTTTCAAAGCATAAAATAATAATAAAATGATATAGGGAATGATATTTTGATTCCCTAGAAGTGGAGAAGGAAGTGAGAGATAGGGATATAGATAGAGATAGGGATAGGAAATCGGTTGGTGAGTTATTTTTGCACAATTCCCTATATTTAAGGATAGAAAACGGGATATGGAACTACTGCAAGTGCTTAAGAATTTACTAAGTAGTCAGTCCACAATAAAACTCAACAAAATTCATCATCTAATTCGGATGTTAAGAGTTTAGATAACCTGACCGTATATGTTTCTAACACATTTGTTTGCCCTTCAAAATAGATGACAAGCGCAATATGAGCAGTTTAATGTCACCAGAGCACTTGCGACAGTGTCCCTAAATAAATTCTTATCCCCATATATATAGGGATATCACAAAAAATAAATCACATAACAGATTCCCTATCCCTATCCTTATCCCCACATGATTTCCTATACCTCATATTTTTTTCTACATTTGGAGAACCAAAAATACATTCCCTAAACTTTTTATATTATTAAAATAATACAAAAATACTATTTTTGTAATAAAGGATATTTTATAAAATACAAAAAAGAGCACATATTTAAAAATTGATTTATTTTAGCTAAAATAAAATAAAATAATATTATTATTAAGATAAAAAAATTATTATAAAACTACAAAATAAGATAAATTAACATTTATTAACTTCAATATGTAAAAAAATCAATATATGAAAAATATGTAAATGTGTATAGGGAATCGGTATATAAAATCTCTTGGATGATTGAGTAAAAGACTGAATCCCTATACAGAAAGAATGACATTGTAAACACAGTATTATAAAAATAGGAATGGAAAAACTGTTGCGAATGATCTCAGTCAAGATAAGCACCTGCTTTAGATCTACCCATTCCCAAGCTTCATTGTCTGTACCTTTGTCATATATCAAAGCATGCATGTCCTGAAATGTCATCAAGAAAAATGAATGATAAGTGGACCCCATAGATGCAAAAGCTTAATGATCGAGGATACCTTATTCGGGTCATAATTAGAGATAACGGCCTCATAGAAGGTGTTGTCATCAGGCCATTTGGTAAACACAGTTCTACCAATTAACTCCTTTCCATGTCCTTCTGTTTCATGAGCTGGGAGGGCAACTGAAGAGCTGCGATATTGATTCCTACTGTTGGAGACGGAGAGAGTAGGCTTCAAGGGAACAAAGCAAGCAAAAGAAAGAATCAGCCAACAAATTATTCAGACGAAAACGCCATTACAGAAAATACACAAATGATGCAACACTTCCAAAGTTTACCGGCTTGTTAGGCTTCCTCCCACGAGATGCATATGAACCTGCTGGAGGCATTGTTACAGCTGATGACGGTTGTAATCCAACTGAATGTGGCTGTGATGTTTTGTGCTTTTTCCGAGACAATGAGTAAGTTGGAGTAGACACTACATCATGCACGGTTTGAGAAGAACTAAGCATGGCACCCTGCTGCGCACCTGCCTGTCTCCACTCCCTAAAAATAGTCACCACAATATCATGGTGTCGGAGGAAAAACCAAAAGTAGACTGCACCATTCATGCCAAATCCTTTCCAGAATCATAGTGTTAAAGTTTAAGGCATTTGTTGAACAGCTTCTCAATTATTCAATAGCAAATAAATACATTTATGAGTATATGTGAATTTTAGTAAAGGAATGTTACTTACTAACTAAAATACTAAACCGTGCACTGCACGATAGGAGATCATTATAGAAAAAATAATACTAAATTAAATAAATAAATTAACTTAACTATAATTGTATCTATTTCAATATAAAAATTCTTTATAAACATCGTTTTTAAAATAAAATAAATTTCTTACATGATTAAGTAATCGTTATGGTTGGATGGTTTAATGAATACTAGAAGATATAATCATTTATTCTTTATTAATTGTTTTTATCAAGTGTAGTTGGCTCAATGGTAAGTCGCTTCCCCTAAGCATAAGGTGAGAAGATATAATCATTTTGCCACCTGATGTCAACGGATACAGCCACTCTATTTGTAAAAATAGGGATAAGGTCAGCACACATCATTCTATCATGTAGCGATCCCCTCCCCCCATACCCTCCACTTGGCAAGATTATAACAGGTATATTTCTTTCTTTTTATAATTTTTGTTTCATAAAAGATTTGCACATTGATAGGATTTTATTTATTTTTTATCATTGAATAATTATAAATTTGATACTATGTAAACAGTGCGTCAATATTATGTAAACAATGCGCCTAAGTTTGTGCCTGAGTTTTTTGATGATGTAAACAAATCGAAACGTATTTTTTTTATCCTCGGCTTCTGTCATATTCTGTCATATTGTTCCATGACTTGCTGCACTGTTTTCATATTATAACATGTTATTTCATATAGTTCGATATTGTAGCATCAACGAATACGATGCTCTATCATAATTATCACAAAAACTCCAACAAATATGAAAACCACAAAAAATCAACAAAACAAAAATTTATAACATGATATATATAAAATTGAAAACATTATAACATAGTACGCAACATAATTTTTTTTAATTTAAAAAAGAAACTAATAACTAAACATTGACGTACTATTCCAAAGCAAAACAGGATGCCAGTTCAAATCCAACAAAAAATATAAAAAATAATTTAAAAAAAAAATAAGAACTAAACACTAACGTACTATTTCAAAGAAAAACAGTACGCCAGTTCAAATCAAACGAATCCAGAACTCACAAAAATAGCAAAAACAAAAAAATCAATCAAACCGAACCCTAAAACTAAATTACTCTAAACAATTTTATTAGAGTCTTCAATCACTGAAAACGATCAAGGAATAATGATTTTGTAGTTCAGGTTTTCAAAACAGTCAAAACCGAATTTTAGATGAAATTGAAAGATTTGAGATGTTTTGTGGATGAAAATCGATTGATTTGTGTATGTAAGATCAAACCGGAGTGATTAGAAATAAATTTGATGAGTTTTGATTGAGATTTGATGAATTGATGAGTTTTGGTTATGAGAAGAGACGATTTGTTTTGGGAAAAATTAAAATTATATCAATTGGGAATTATTTGTACGGGTTGTATGTTTTGGGTAATATTTTTGAAAACATGTAGCCTAGGGGGAATTATTTGTGCGGGTTGTATGTTTTGGGTAATATTTTTGAAAACCTGTAGCCTATAGGGAATTTTCTGTAGATAGTATATAGATTTTTTTTTTCCAATCTTCATTTCTTCATTACAAATTTAGATTTATATTTAGAAATTAGATGGATTTTGTTTAGTAAAAATTTAGAAATTTAATTTTTTCAGTTTTTAAAAGTTTTTTTAAAAAAAAATTAACTTTTCCTCGATGTGATATTAAGATTATATGAAAGCAAATATTTATGTGACATACTAAGTATTTGAATTTATTGATCGCCATCCAACCAATAAAATATGATTCAAATACAAATCTTTATTGTATTGATTCACCACGAAGATAATCCTTGATGTTGAGTATCTCCATTCAGTCAAAACCTTAACTAAAGACCAAGTTCTTGAAGAGTTAGTACCGTGTACCATAGCAAAGGATGAGCATTTAGTATTTTTGGGATATAAACATTGCCAAAAATAATATGTTTCATGACAGAGGGATTACAGGTTGTTAATAACACTCCCTGCAGAATGATCGATAACACGATAACGAATATATCAAATGCGAGGGGTATACTGCATTTCCATCCATAGAGCAAGCAAGAGCAATTCCTGATAAATGTATCAATTTCACCTGGAAACCCAAAAAAGAGAAAAAGGAGGTTTTGGGGTGGGGGGGGGG
>LIEC01010524.1:0-21018 GCA_001925005.1 Drosera capensis | reverse complement strand
AATATAATACACATATAAATATGATTAAATATATTTTTTTATATTTATTATAAATTATTAATTATTATATAATTACGTATTTCAACAAACGTAATTTGATATGAAATCGAGACTTATATTCATGTATATAAAATATATATATGTTACAAAATATGTGAGAAAAAAAAAACAAATACTATTATATTTTTGGGAAACACATATTCTCTTAAAAAAAATATAATTCAAGGTATTTTTTTTTAAGTTGCGGAGATTAAATATTATTTTATTTTTTGATAATAATGAATTAAAAATAAAAATAAAAGGAAAAAAAATACCGTATAAAATGGTGGCAATGACTCTCTGACGTGTATGAAACAAGGGCAAAACTTCAACCTATCCCTGCTGAAACCCTCTAATCAAATTTCAGGAGACAAATCGGATGCTTCTCTGTTGCTCGAGTCTCTACAGGTTCGTAGCTAATCGGACTCCGATTTCATATCTCTTCCTCATCTCAGAGCACCCATCAATCATGTATTTGTAATTTTGCCCTAATTGTTTGATAATTCCACCGAACATATACTGTTGATGACGATCATAAGTCAAATATAATGATCCTCAATTCAATCGCGGATTTTATGCTGATGGGTTGGCTTTAAAGTTCATGATTATGGCGTATTTTATTGTGAATTTTACCATATGGGTTCAAGTGTGTGTTCTGGTTTGATGATACCGTGATGGGTTATTCTTGCTTTGAGATGCCCATTTGATGTTTTATCTGATTCTGGTTCATGATTATTGAAGTTTGGATTTTTGCAGGTGATATGTGATCTTGGTGTGATTGACCAAGAAGGGATTTTGATTTTTGACTGAGCAAGTAGTGCTGTTGATTTGAGGTGGGTCATAGCGTACGCTAGTGCAATTTACGAGGAAAAGTCTTAATCTGTACAAGTATCTTTCCGGGTATTGGACCGTTTGTGCAGCTGAGCATTCGTGGCAGCAATGAGATAGATAGTGCTGATAGGTGATTTCGGTTGGTTACTGCAAGAAGTTTGATAAGATTTTGTTTTGAGATATGAGAAGCGAACAATGGAGATGGGTATTAGGTTTGGTATACATAGTTGCTGTGGCAGCTATCTGGATTGCTGCTAGCTTCGTGGTGCAGTCTGTGGTGGATGCCGGCGTCTCTCCTTTCTTGATCACTTACATTTGTAATTCATTGTTCGTTGTGTACATCCCTATTGTTGAAGTTGCCCGATATTTCGAGGACTGGGGTGGAAACTTGTTCTTTTGGTCTAGTAAGAAGAATATCGGACAAGAGGTGGCTGATTCAGAGGAGGCAATCCTTCTTGGAAAGGGGAAAGTGGGCGAGCAGACAGGGAGGTCAGATGTTCTTCTGTCTTTAGAGCATGGGGATGCTAGACCATCTCAAGCCCAAAACACATCGTCCTGTGAAGTTGTGGTTAATGAGGACCTGTCTGTGGGATTGGATGCAAAGGGACGTTGGACTCGGGTTAGGGTAGCGAAGGTCAGCCTGTTGATATGTCCCTTCTGGTTTCTGGCGCAGCTGACATTTAATCTCTCACTGAAGTACACTACAGTCACTGTAAGTGAGCATCACTTAGCATGTTTGTGTTTTCCCACGTTAATATATCTTGATTCTAGATGGTAATCTCTATACTCGACCTGTTTTTGCAGTCAAACACGATTCTGAGTACTGCTTCAAGTCTTTTCACTTTCCTATTTGCATTGGCATTCTTGGAGGAGAAGTTCACGTGGGTTAAGCTCGCAAGCGTGCTGTTTTGCATGGGGGGAACAATCATTGTAAGCTTGGGTGACTCACAAACTGGGCTAAATGCCATCAATACGCATCCTGTTCTTGGAGATACACTTTCTATTGTGTCTGCCATTTTCTATGCTGTATATATCACCCTCATACGCAAGCGGTTGCCTGATGACGATGGAAAAAGTGGTAAAGTGAGCATGGCTCAGTTTCTCGGATTCTTGGGGTTGTTCAACATGGTCATTTTCTTCCCTGTTGCGTTTGTGTTGAATTTTACGAAGCTGGAGCCCTTTTACATGCTTTCCTGGAAGCAGTTTGGACTAGTGATCGGAAAAGGTGTGTGTTTACTGGCCTTATTACTCCGTTGTTTTGCATTTATTTTTCGCAGCAAAATGCATTTTATTTCCAAATTCGTATGTGCACCCTGTACTTCGGAATTCCGGAAATAATCACCCTGACTGTTCCTGGGAGTGCTCACCCTGTGGTAACCTATTGAAATCTGCTCACCTCTAATTTCTCGTCCCAAATGAACGAAACTCCCTGCATTGCATGAAACTTATAGCTAACTTCATAAACAGCAAGTAACAACTGAGAAAACTTGGATTCCCTTCTCTTCTTGGCCAGCAGCCATATACCAAATTATCACCGATTCACCATGTAGTTATTCACGTCCACCAAATGATTCCTTATTCCGTCCCATCTATCCACTATCCACTACCGCTAAAACCAATGTGCTTCAGCAATCTTGGCTCATATATGCTTGTTATGCTCGGCCTTGATTCTTGAGAGGTGAGATACGAGAGATTTTCTGGTCATAATAAAAAAAAAATCAAATTTACCACTGACCTAGTGTTTTTGAGTGATAGCAAGTTCAATCCCCTTGAGCAAGATCCCGAGTTTGAGTGTCACCAGTGGAGCTACTGGCATTGGGAGAGCTTAACCAATCCTTGAGTTTTACTATGCATCTTGGTTCCATATTAGTTGTGATCTAACGTGGCTTTTGGGGACAGGACGGTTTTGAAAGAATTACCAATAGGCCTCATTGTTAGTACACAACTCATGAGTTACTCATCTCAACTACAAGGTGAAGGTACATGAATATCTGTTTTTACTTGACTTGTAGTAGCCGAGGTGGGATAGAGGTGTACGCATGGGAATTGGTGATGAGAAGTAATGGATGTTTCTTCAATTTCTCTTCGCAATTTAGTGTTTATGATTTGGAGAACCGGGTTCCTTCATGTGTTGTTCTTATAACGTGATGCATGTTGAATGTCATTAGCCTATTTAAACCTGGCAACTGCAAATTGCCTTTCAAGGAACAGGAAAAGATATCTACCTAGACTTTGTGATTGTGTGATTGGCATTGGCTCTGGAATTTTGTTGGCATGAAGAGTTTTTATTCCTTGACTTGCATGAATTCAAATGACAGTGGCGTTAGAAGTAGGTGATATTGTTTTTCCCCTGGAGTACTGATCTCTATTCCATACAGGTTTGCTTGACAATGTGCTAAGTGACTACCTATGGGCCAAAGCCGTTCTTCTTACCACAACAACAGTCGCCACAGCAGGTCTCACAATTCAGGTACCACTAGCAGCAGTGGTGGATACTTTAACAGGCAATGCTCCTCAACCGACCGATCTGATAGGAGCCGCTGCAATCATGATCGGCTTTACCGGGATCAACCTCCCTTCAGATACCTTTAGTCGATCAAAGAAAGTCAACCCGGTGTTGGACAATGAACACAATGTTGAAGAAGGCTGTAATTTGTCGGCTTCCAAGGACGTGGTTTCTTAGTGTATTCTCTATGTAGAAGATATGGAGCACTTTCTTGATGTATCATATTGTCAGCCTATACCACCTTATAAAACTCTTATCTGTGTATACATTTTTGTATTCTTTCTGCAATTGTAATGTATTCAAGTTTCTAGCCACGTAGCGTTATAAGCTATAGTTAAGCGGGATCGGTATAATAAGACTATTCAAATAGTGTCTCAGACCCCCAAGTTAGCGCAACTTGATAGGACAAATGCCGGTTTGTTTTTCAAGCCAATTGTAAACCATGAATAATAGAATTAACAAGTTCTAAGAAGAATCACTGGGATCTGGAAACAAACAAGGGGATGTGCAGAACTCATATCATCGAAATGTGTTTGTCAAGTACGTACAAGTTTTGATGGGAAAACGTATCTCACTTTGAAGAGCAATGCTGGATACAGATTTACCCTGTTACCAAAAGGCTCGTGAACTAGTTCACGGAGCAATGTTAACGAACAGTATGGCAAAAGAAACACACTCGAGCTATCACACCTGCTGCACGCCCAAGGTGTTGCCATATCTCTGCATCACTCGTCGAGTAGCGAGGGCAGCAGCTTCACTTGCCCGTAAAGTCCCAGTTGCCATGATAGCAGCGAACTCTCTTGTGATCTCCTCTTGTACTCTGTTGCGTGCACGTCCTAGAGGATCCTGGGGGCTCTCAACAGCAGCAGCCTTAGCGAGTGCAATGGAAGGAAGTTTATCACCAGTTGTCGCCGACGATGATGCTCCATCTGTTTTCATTGCTTGCACTCCGCTACCCATATCCAGCTGTGATACATGAGATGCATTGTTCGGGGCTTGAGCCATGGATACAGGGTTGAATTGAGGAACTTGAGGGACGGCGCCTGCCCTCAAAGTTGACTCCAGCTGATTGATCATAGGTACTGCATAAACATTTGACATGATAAATATCATCTTGTTTAATTGAAACAAAAGCAATAAGAGCTACAGAGCAGTATAAGATAGAAAAATCCATCTCTTGGGCTGATGACACAAAGCCCCATCAAATTCTGGTGCCAAATTTTAGAGTGCTCGACTTCTAACGATACCAGGGTGAAAATGTGCATCCCTCGACTTTATAGGGCACCATAAACGCCATGTGAGCTTTTATGCCTAGCTATCGCATATCTGTATAATATTTGCTGATCAGAATGTTCTCGGGTTTAAAGGCAGAGCATGCCACAACTTGGAACATCAAAAGTTTTGAAGGAATATGACTTACATATCATTGCACCCATTGGACTCTTAATGACTTCGCTAGGAAGTTGCAGAATGTAATCTGGGATGGAGGCTCCCACCAAAAACTGGGCAACCTCATTGCTGAAGTTGTTGCAGTTGTGAGTCAACAAGCTGTATGTTTCCGCCGTGTATCGAGGGCTTATTTCCTCGAGATATCCTTCGAATACTTCCTGAGGAATATGAGTGAAGCCCAACTCGACAACCCGAATTGGGGCACCATAAGGGGCCGACCCTGCAGGGCAGTGCTGTATTCCACCTCCGAAGTAGTACTCAATACCATATACCACTACGCCAGTGTGCCTAACACAAGATCAGGATCATCATGTTAAAGAATGAAAAAAGTGAGAGAATTACACAACAATAATAGTCTATAATCTATCATATATTGTTCACTTCGAAACAGGACTATTTGAACAACCATTTCTCACATTACGTCACGAAGTATCAAAGAGATTGAACAATGTAAGCATGCTTCATCACTTTTAAGGTGACTTACCATATACCCTCTATGGTTTTCCCCAAGAATGAAGTTGAAAGCTGACGAGCTAGTCCTTGGCTCAGATCGTACACGTTTAAGGTAACCCGATAGCTCTCCTACAAATAACCAAGGAAAAAAGCATCAAATTTAGTTCGATTTTAATTTGTTACAAATATCATCAGTAAAATATGAAACATAGAGAACCATTCTAAAATCCTGAACAAGGATAAAAGAAAAGAATGTAGGGTCTCACCTCGGCCATATCAGATGAGATGAAATTATGAAAAAATGCAGATGTGTGAGCTAACAGGCAGGT
This sequence comes from Drosera capensis, assembly GCA_001925005.1. Taxonomy (NCBI): domain Eukaryota; kingdom Viridiplantae; phylum Streptophyta; class Magnoliopsida; order Caryophyllales; family Droseraceae; genus Drosera; species Drosera capensis. The sequence goes on along the minus strand of LIEC01010524.1, from coordinate 15,411 downwards.
TCAATCTGCAGACACGATGCAAACAACCAAATCAAAGAGAAAAGGAAAATGTCTTCGCTCCGCAAAACTGGAACTGCATATGACTGATTTGAAGCGCATTGTATGCATCTTTAGATAAAATATTGACTGATTTTAAGCCCTCACACTCCACGAAGGAAAATAGGTTTCTATCTTTACCTTTTTTCCCAAAACAATGATTTGTGAGAGGTTATAAGATTTAATAACGCATCGAACCTGCGTATTATCTCCCAACCCATTAAAGTCTTGATTGCTCCATATAAAGGCCAATTTCGCTCAACAAGAAACACTTCCACTCCCAAACAAATTGCATAAACCCCTTCCCCCAATTATTTCATTTTCTGGCATGATCCAGATCAGAAACTAATCTAAAACTAATTCTTAAAACACCTAGTGTGGCACTGCTATACGTGAACAAGTTCGACAACACCACATCCTTTACGCGGATTTGACGACTCTAAACCCCATGATTATGTCATCATCAGGTAACAGTAACACCCGCCTGCCTCCAGGCCAATAGCGTGACCAAACCAAAAACTAAACCTTATCGCGCACAAATTCACATTGCATTATATAAATACAATTCGATCCCAATACAAAATAACCAATCATAGGTTAAAAGCTCATCCATCAAGAGATTAGATTAGGAGATTCACGTACCCGGCAACGATGCAGAAACAGAAAACGGGGTTGGGTTGAGAAACAAGGGAGAATTCTGGAATCGTCGAACGAAAGCTGAAAAACGGTTGAGGCGAACAGAATACGGGGGACTTTATATGATGATGGGTTCGATTGGGACCCTCCGAGATTCGTGGGGTTCGACCGGTTTCTAGAATCTACCAGTATTTGGTTCGATGATGCGGGTTGTGTCTTTTGATATGACGCCCCGGTGAACGATTAGTTTAACCGTAGAAGTCTAACAAGTTACTTCCTCCGTGGCTTTTTAATTGTTATGTGCTTATCCATCACGAAAATTTATTTAAGTATTAAATTTATATAAATTTTGATTTAAAAAAATAATATTTTTTTATGATAATAAAATTTATACTAACAGATGAGAGAAATTAATGAATGTTTTGTAACAGATAAAATTAATTTATTAATTTTTATGTTAAAAAAGTTATAAAAAAAGAAAGATTACATTTATTTTTTGTACGACTCAAATAAAAAAATATTATAATTAATATGAGATTAAGGAAGTATCTTTCATTAAGTTATTTAAAACATGTTTAATATCGTTTTTGTTTTCTATTTTCTGTTTTTATTTCACTATCTAATAAAAAAAAATGTTTGGCATCATTTTTTCTTTTCTATTTTCTATTATTGTTTTGAATGTTTTATGTTTGTTAAACAAAGACAGAAAAAAGAAAATAAAAAAAATGAATTCATGTTTCTGATTTCTATTTCATTCAAGTGCAATATTCAAAATTTGTTTATATAAAATCATTTTATTTTGTAAAGTGATTTTTGTTTTCCTGGTTTTCTGTTTTGTGTCGTTGTTTCATTCATTTAAAAAAACAGATCAAAAACAAAGATAATATCAAACCGTTTTGTTCCATTAATTTGATGAAATGAAAACAGATAATAAAAAACAAAATGATATCAAACCTATCTTAAATTATCCAAAAATATGTACCAACAAATCCCAGGATAGCATATTTGCACTTCATATCTAACGATGTATTCGGAACAAGTCTAATCATAAAGGTAAATGAGTATATTAATTATAGTAATTTGACATCAAAAAATATTTTTGACCCAAGATATAGAATTCTTGTTTTAATGTTTGGCTCTATTTTTGAACAAAATAATTTTATTTTAGAATCAAATGATTTCAAAATTATAAAACTCTTATTTTAATATTTAGTTTTATTTTACAACCATATGATTTAAAATGATTCTCAAATAAATGACAATAATAATTATACTTAATTTTTATTTCAAATTCAAAAGTAAATTTGACACGATTTTATTTTAACATCCAATGATTAATAGTTTAATTTTTATATATTTTTTTATTTAATATCAAATTATAATAATATTATTATTTTTAGTTAATGATTGGAATGGCTCTCCGCAACGAAGTAACCCATCCCTTGGATTGGATAGTTGGTAGAGTTGACTCTACCAACTCTAAACGCTGACATCATGATCATCAATACTCCTTCTCAATAGAAAAATAAAGGGAAAGAAAGGGTCGACTGATTTAGGACTAACCATAAACAAGATCATGTATGTTAAGATTTTTGGATTTTTAAATAGATGATCGAAACTAAAAAATCAAATTGCCTTAAGTAAAAATAAATTAATCACAATTATTAATCTCAATATCCAAAAATTTAGACATACATAATATTAAATATGATTCACAATCAGTTTCATTTATATTACAAGATCATGTATGTTAAGATTTTTGGATTTTTAAATAGATGATCGAAACTAAAAAGTCAAATTGCCTTAAGTAAAAAAAAAATTAATCACAATTATTAATCTCAATATCCAAAAAATTAGACATACATAATATTAAATATGATTCACAATCAATTTCATTTATATTACAGGATCATGTATGTTAAAGATTTTGGATTTTTAAATAGATGATCGAAACTAAAAAGTCAAATTGCCTTAAGTAAAAAAAATTAATCACAATTATTAATCTCAATATCCAAAAATTTAGACATACATAATATTAAATGTGATTCACAATCAGTTTCATAGTATAACGTGAAATCGTAATATATTTATATATATTAATTTTGACTCGTATCATACGATGATCAAATATTATTTTTTATAAAATTATTGTAAGATATTGATGATAATTTAAATGTTGTATTTCAATCCTAAATTGATGATATAATTTTTATATATCGTTAAAATAAAAAAAATAAAACTTTTCAAAATATAAATTAAATAATATAAAAAATAAAATAAACGGAACAGAAATTGATGCGCACACCCTCTTTTCTGATTGTTTTATCTTTATGTTTATCCTTAAATTAAATTGGATTCAATAGGCCCAAGGAGGATGAATACCTGACAAGGGAAACACCCCCACGTGTCCACTGACACTTTCTCTTCTCAGAGAATCCTATGCTCTAAAATTTCATTTCATTTCTCTTTTTTCTAATCCTTTCTATTTTTCTATTGGCTTATCCCAGCCGTACAATTTTTCCACGTCTTGGCGCGAAACGAAAAATTAAACCAATCTGCTTTCACAATTGTGGCGCCAAATTTTTGGGTGCCGGAAAAAGATTCCTTTTCTATTTGGCGGATAATAGTATCAAAAAAAGAGAGGAAATTATTAAAGGTGATTAGTGGTACTAGAACATCATTAAGGATAAAACACAATTGAGGCGGGAAGTGGGAAAAAAAGCCCTGAATTAGGGAAAAGTTTGGGATCAATTTGTCATTTATGTGGAAACATTTGTGTACGATTATCTCTCATTGTCAATGGTTAAGATTTTTGTACTACGCAGACTGCACTTGATTAAAATTTGGCAATTTTATTGATCATAAAGCAGTAACCATGTCGAATTATGATTGCTAACGTGCCACCGTATTCCTGCATGTGGATGTTATATGATTAACCAAGTGTACGAACATATTTAAAAGGTCGCATTTGTATATACTTCCTCCGTCTAAAAAAGATTAAAACCTTATGTATTAATTATATTATTTATTATTTACTTTGATCCGTTATTTTTTGATATTAAATGATATACAGTTTGAAATTTTTGTTGACTCGTGATTATAGTAGATAAGTTAAACTATCTTTAGCATTTTATAATAAATTTGAAAAAAATATTGTTTAATCATCATGTGTATGATTCGTAGTTCAAAAACTTTTTTATCTACGTGTATATGTGATGTAACTAATTTGAAACGGATAGAGCATGATGTTTGTCTAAATGAAGAATGTCATGTTTTTTCTAAGATTTATTGTGAATAATATTTGTCAACAACAGTCCTGATAGATATACACAAAATTATGAGACATATAATTTTATCATAAAATCAATTAACAATAAAAAAATATCTTATTATTTATATATACCCGTAACAAAACTCGATATTCTTAAAACGAGTTTTATTTACAATTAGAATATTTCTCTCTATGTTGTATGTAGGCTAAAGGTTTTGTGTTCATGGATTAGATTTTGAAATCATCAACTGATTATCATACAAATATTAGCACTTATAATATTCAAGAATTGACTATCTAAATTAATTATATTCCTCAAAAAAAAATTATATATATTAATTATGTTTCTCGACTTATATATTTTCGTCATAGATAGATTTTGAAACGAAATATATATAATATTATTTCTATTACATACGACACGGATACTGTTTGGATTAAATCCTTATTTATGTATGTAGAAAAATGACAAAGTTGTCAGAGATTGGGAGATACTTTCTCCATCTCAATAAAATTTCAATCAATAAAATTATAATTAATTAATTTGATATTATAATTTATATGTATGTTGATTTTTATTATAAAAATTATTTTATCTTTTGATACTATTTTTTCTCATCTTTTCTTTTTTCCACTCCTTTGCTACCCGAATTAAGTTCGCTTCCTTGGATTCCTTTCTTCATACGATATTCAAATACTACATATTGATCATGAAGTGTCATAATGGGGACATAAATGTAAGTATTTACTTCGTCCCCATGTCTCACTCCGACCAGCTAGCTAGCTCTTTGTACGAGGAAAAGAGTTCCATTAACTAACCATTGGTAAAGTGGTATTAATAGACATAGTAATGGAGATTTAAAATAAGATCTTTATTCATTGTTTCCTTGCTCAAATGGCACTTGGAATTTATAAACTCAAACTATACATTTCTCGTTTCACAATGAACCAAGAATATAACCAAGAAAATGTATACGAAGAGAACAAATCAAGACGAGGAATATTTTGCTCACCATCCTTTGGCACAAGCGATTATGCCGTCCTTATGTTGATATGTTTGCGCAAATGCATTATCGATAGCTAGGGAGCAAACCCTCAAACTCTATCCTCGTTAAACCTTTTATCTTTCTTTAAAATTCCTTGACATCTAGATCGATCCAGTCACTTCTATTCAAGTGGATGGAAAAGGAAGCTAGAAATGCGAAGTCTACTCCATCAGTCGATAGCGCATGGTTCAAAACATTGCAAAAATAATACAAATCGCTACATATTTCTCTAGTAGCGGTTTGGCACTACTGTCTAAACCGTTGTTTTCATAGATTATGATAGCGCCTGTGTTGGATATGATAAAGCATTGTAAAATCGCTACCAAAACCTTTTATTGCAACGTTTAAAAACGTTATCATAAATATTACGACAATGTTTTGAAACGCTATATTTAAATTTATGACAACGTTTTGAAACGTTATCATAAAATCTACGTCACCATAGATATCTAAGGACGACGAAGGACCTCCGAACGATCTGCCAAAGCGGCTGCCAAAATGTATGATTTAATTAGCCAATGATATTGCCAAGACAAATTTCATTACTGTCAAAACAATTATATGCTCTTTCTATCCCACAAAAGATACAACGTTTTATTTTTTATTATTATTTAGCATATCTTTTGAGGAATTTCGTTCCATCCCTAGATGACGAAACAAAATTATGTCGTTATCGTCACTACGTTAAAATACATAACTTAAAACATCATTATAATTTCACGATAATTTTATAAAAAAACAAATTTTAATCGTCTCGTAACAGCAATCAAAATTTATATCGACATATGTGAAAATCAATCCGTTGTAGTCTTCCTGAAACGGATGGAGTATAAGTGTCAATTGCTTCTATTGATTAAATTTTCTAGGATTTATGCGGCCTACGGTAATTACAACCAACAGAGTGTTGCCCTCATGGGTTGAAAAAATAGCTATCATATTTTAAATTTTTTGAAACTTTAATATTTTTTAAAAAATTGATTTTTAAGAAGATTGTGAGAGGAGATGCATCCAAGTTAGTTATAGTTGTTGCAGCCCTTTTCCCAAATTTCTTATCGTCGATCAATATTTTAGGTTTTGTGTTTGGAAAAATAAAAAGCCAGCATGTTAGTTTTTATTGGTTAGTTGAAGTAACATGAGAAATATTTTTTTCCATGTGAAGTAAAGTTTAAAAATTGGGAAGTCGGATGATAATTGATTTTTTATTTGTGTCTAATTTTGAGTCAATTTCAAATTGCTTATAGTTCTGAAAAACAAATCCTTAAGCATTTATCAAAATAGAGAATAATAGCTATAAACATTGTAGCTAATTGGATGCAACGACTTACACTTCTGTCAAATTCGATCATTCTTACAATACAAGTGACTAATTCTTAATTTTAGAAGAAAATCTTGAACTAATCTCTTGTATTTGAAGAATCGTTCCAATGTTCCAATATATACTTTATAGCGCTTGTAAGGAACTTTCCTTTTATTGAATAAACATACATCCAAATAAAAAAGAGTACGTATAAGAAAGTTTGATTTGTTTAAAGTTCATCCAGATAGGATCTGTAATCAATATAAAGATAATCCGATAAAGAAAAAAGAGGATTTTTTTGAAATAAAAATGAGTTATTCTAATTTTATCCCTATGAATAAAATCAAACATCGTTTATATTCTTTTGGACCCATAATATATCCTACATTAATGCATTAATGCATGAGAGTATGTCATGAGTAAATTTTTATCCATGCCAGTAAATATCATTTTATACATAGTTATAATACTGTGATAAATGACGGTTATAACAAGCAAACTACTCCATCTATATGTCTCATATACTTTATCATATTTATTTTTAATACATAAATATATATTTTTTTTTTCAATTTTATTTTTCAATTATATATTTATTTTTCTCTTCATCTTTTTTAATTTATAACCACACATAACAATCAAAAAATAAAAATATTATAAAATTCTAGGACTTTCATGAATGTCAAAACGATGTAAATAATATGGAATATAGAAAGTAATCTCCACCAATAAATCCCACTTCCTACCGGATTGTTTCGTATCTCGGTTAGTAATGAAAATAAAAAACACTTTAAAATAAATAATGAAAATAAAAATTACTTTATAAAATAAAATATTTTTTTTAAAAAAAAATTGAATAATCCATCCAGATGAATTAGAAATAAAAAACAAAATTTTTTTGATTTTTTTTCACCAATTTAAAAATTTTAAAACAAAATCAAAAATAAATATTTTTATTTCGTCCAAAAAAATAAAAATAAAAATCACAAGGATATCAAACCGTAACTCCAAATCACAAAACCCCAATTTTCCTTTTCCCATCACCTCAACAATCTCAAGTCTCAACCCTAAAACCCCTTCTCTCTCCCCATACAAATTCCCCTTTTCCCTCCTCTCCCTCCACTTTCCCCCCAATTTCCCTCCTCTTCAAACCCCTGCATGCTCCCCTCCGCGTTTCCCCACTTGAACAAATCAATCAAAACGCTCTACTGATTCAATTCAATGGGAAAGTACATGAAGAAATCGAAGCCGAACGTGCTGGAGATGAATCATGGAGTGTGTACGAGGGCAAAGACGCTGGCGATGCAGTTGCACCCGGTATCGGAGCTCTCGTATCTCCAGCTGAGAAGCCGCCGCCTCGAGAAACCCCAATTTCCCCCGCCGGAGCCGCGGACGCCGAGGCAGCAAAGAACAGGGAAGGATACCACGCAGTTGAGGAAGAAGAATGAGAGTCATTTGGGGTTGGAGGAGGAGGGTGTTGGTATTGAGGGGTCGTGTGGTGGGGAGAACAATTTGGAGTTTGATGGAGCCGAAAGGTTTCGATTATTTTGATTTTTTTTTGTAATTTTTGTAAGTTTGGTTTGTTTTATTTTTTTGTTCTTGGCTCTGGTTTTTGGTTTTGGGTTTGTGAATTTGTTGTTGGTTTTTTCCCATCTTATTCCATTTTCTAGTTTTTGTTGCTCTGTTTTTGGTGCTTGATCTGTGAATTTTTTTCGTTTTTTTTGTCTATTTTCTTCTGTTTCTTAAGTTTTTGGTCTGTTTTTTGTTTTTGGGTTGTGAATTTGTGGTTAGTTTTTGTCAATTTTCTTCAGTGTTTTGCGATTTTCGCTCTGTTTTGGGTTTTAGTTTGTGAATTTGTTGTTAGTTTTTTCACAATTTTCTTCAATTTCTTGGGGTTTTGCTCTGTTTTGGGTTTTTGGGTGTCTAATTTTTCTTGACTTTGATGGTTAATTTATGTAGCAATGGAACTTTTTTTTAATTTGGGTTCTGCTATAGTATTCTACCTTTACATGAAATTTTTTCACTCTTTTTTCCAGATTTTTTTCTTTTAAATTTCCTGGATTATGGGCTGAAATTCAGGTTCACCCTGGTACTTTCTAGGTTATACATGAGGAAAAAAGGGAGGGAAAATGTTACATATTTTTTGGATTTTGCAATTTTTTACTCTATATTCTTGTTTTGTACTTTTTCTTATTTCGCTGGGTACATGATTTTGGGGTTGCTTTGGTTGGTGTGGTGGAGGAGAGAAAAAAGAGGAAGAAGAATACTATTACTATATGGATCCTGATATTGCATTGTGCTGTGGAACTGTCTCTGTCTATGTGCTCTCTGTTCTCTCTTCTTGATGATGAATGTGATATGAGTGTGCCCATATGACTTAAAGCATTTCCTTCGCTGTGTTCAATGTGATATTTGGATTTATAGCTGAAAACTCATTAATAAGTTCTATCTTGTGACGCTCTCGCTATCTGTAGTTTCTATTTTCTGTATGTTGGGCATCATTTGTTCGGTATATACCAGATCGTTCATCGTCTGAATTTCAGACGTTATGATTGGATGATGATGTTGGTTAGCGACCATAGTTTCTACCGCATTTCCACTATGTCACTTCTCGTTTAGTTCGTTGTTTTTTGAAATCGAGACGTTTGATGAGACGGTGATATGATGCTATTGTGAGGAGGAATCTATTTGAAAAGCCACTTGGTTGAATGCAACATATATATTGCTAGGCGTGCTTCTTGTTCATTAAATGCTTGTTGAATTTATAGTAAAGTGGGGGGGATGCATCTGCTTGAATTTTGATCTTCATAGGAGGTTTGTGATGTTTGTGATTACAGAGTACTGTTATGGTTTTTATTGTCATTGTACTACACGCAGAAGCTGCATCGGGTGTCTCAAACTTGTTTTTTCATGTTGGGGACTTTAAAGGTTCATTTCAATGTCTCGGGTTTTTCTGTGTCATCAATGAAAATCGATGTGCATGTGTTTCATGTTGATGAGTATAGCTCTGCAGGAACATCTCTATGTAGCTTCATAGCGAAAATAGTTCTAAAGCAATGTTCAAAATAACCTCCAGACGTCCTTTAGTGCGCCTTTTGGTTCAAATTCAGATGGATGTAATTTATTAACATATGTACCGGTGGTCTGAAAGGCGTCGGCTAGGTTATGCTTGATTTAAGTGCATCTGAAATCTAGCTTGGCAAAATCAAGATGGGTTGAATTTGGATGTTTGGAGTCGGGTCTAGTCTTTTCCACGGTTGTGATTGTGGTGTTTCACCAAGAGCATTTAGATTACCTCGTTTGTGTTCCTCTAGGGTTAATATGCTTCGTATAAGGTGAAGAGGGGATTTTGGGTCTTCGTAGCGAGATACCTTTTCCTCATTGAGGTCCACTAGAATGCATGTGTATATGTACATGGACCATTCTACTGATATATTTATGAATGCATACTCTCTGATTTTGTGTTTTCGGATCTTGAAAAGGGAGAAACAATGGCTGCTTCCCTCTTTGTGTTATCATTTCCTTGTAATCAAGGACAACATCCTTTTTTATGAACATGCTCCTCTCATTGAATGAGATCAAAAGAAGCGAAACACACTGAACCATCATCAAAATCCTTAACATGTTTTAAGCTGTTTTTGCTTTGGGTACTTAAATTCAGTTTTGTATTACGCAGGAGCACTCGAGAGAGCACGCCGTGCAGCTTTATTAGGGACATGGACTCGGCCACAACCCCGGGATCAGCCATGAGGCCGTCATGCTCCGCTGCTGCAAGCCGAAAAGCGCGAAATGTCATGCAGAGAATCATCCCTACAACATTTGAGATGGAGGAGTTCTTTGCTGATGCAGAGCTGCAGCAACAGAAGCTATTTATGGAGAAGTATGCATTATCCTTCTTCTCATCTTTTCTTTGTAGTTTCATGTGCTTATTTGGAAGGAATAATCATTCATTGCAAACAACTGTGAGATCCATATAGACACTGTAGCTTCCTATTTTCTCCACATGAGTTTGTGCCACTTTTTCTTCATGACCCAATCTAGGAGTATGTAACTATATCTATAAGCCTATGTCTTTGATTTGTATATTGATTGATATTTGGTGGCCTGAGTGCAGGTATAACTTCGACATCGCGAGTGACTCCCCGCTTCCTGGACGCTACGAATGGGTACAAGTAGATCCATGATCCACCCCGATGTATTGTGACCGTGTATCTCTCGTGACCTTGGAATATGTATTATAAGCCGATCTTACTAATTTACACCCCTCTAACCGGTTAGCCAGATCAAGAAAGGAGGAGTTCGAGGCGGCACCGGCAAGAAACTTCGATGAGACTTGGTTGCTCATTTAGAGAAAGCGAGTAGGTTAGGATGACTAGTATGTTAGTTTTAGCCTTATGTGACTAGTTAGGTTAGAGTTCTTGTGTTGTTTTTACACCATTGTAATCTCTGCACTTGATGAATACTCCTTAGTGTTCGAAATTTCTCTCTTTATCTCATTGCTTGTTTTCTCCGCTCTTTCGTGCTTCATGATATCCATAATAAACATAATTCCTTTTGTCGTTCAAACTTTGATCCCATGAAAAATAAGTTGAATTTGCAATGAGTTTTAGTTCAGCACTTGCCAGTGAAGTGACCATGTTGAACTTTATCAGCCGTTGAACTATATATAAATCGATTCGATCAACCTATAAACTCGAACTTGGTTCTGAGCATAGAGTACATTGTTTTCTAGGTGGTGTGATGAGATGCGTGCACATATGATGTACTGTTGGTATCATTGTCACTGTGTTGTTATTTTAAAAATATTCTTCCCTCGCTCACTGTCCAAAAAACTTTGATCTGCACATGTAATGCCAAAGCTTGGATGATGATGTTGTCTTTGCATATGAAATCCAAGTTAGATTGCATGTTTGCACTGCATATCTATCGTATCTTTAATTTATAATTGTACAGTTCTTGACTTATAGTGGTGTAGTGAGCCTGTGCCATGATAATTGGTGCAGTGTTATGGGTCTCTGAGCCATTGATGAGAATCTATGTCGTGAAAAAGTTTACCTGGAGTTCACACGAGAATAAGGTAAAATAATCTTTACTATTTGATCTGATATATTAATAGGTTGCTTTTGGGTATGATTACATGTATATAACCATTATTCATGGTGATAGAAGTTCATTTTGGAAAAACAAGTGGAGCTCTTGTTGTTTCGTGTTGATTAACTTTGTCAACGAAACGAGTCGTCATCTTTCATGTCCTGATAACGGGGGTGTGACATGATGAACGGTTCCGACTCTGGGATGCTTCGAGTTCGTCGCAATCGAAGCACTTATGCTTGTTTCTGGTTTGCACGTTTCTGAATGAGTACTTTTGTGGGTTTCAACACTTGATCATCGCTTTTGATTTGTTATCTGCATTTTTCACCGAACTATGAGTACTTTAACTTACAGTGGATTCTGACATTCAATTTCATGGAATCACCAGCAAAACTTTTAGTTTTGGTAAACAAATATGCTTGTGCTGCCAAGATTAACTGTGTATGGTATGGCCGATCATCTTAGCCTATCTTTGATCAGAGTTACAGTGATTCTCGACAAAGTGGTGAACTATTAGTGTAGCATTGGAGAGTGAAAATGGTTATCCCGTGGTTTTATGATAATCAAATCAAGTAAACACGTACTCTGTATTATTCTATTAATCAAAGGATTTTTTTTTTGAAAATTTATTTTTTTTAAAAAAACATGTATTCCGTAACTAATAAAAACATATATGTTCATCATCCTAAAAACAAGCTAGAGATAAAAGTTAAGGTAATCGGGACAACCTTGTGAATCATGTCTGTGGTCCAGTTTGCAATATGTGTTTACCTTTAAGTTTACCGCAAGCAATTGTCTACTCAAGATAATTATCAATGCAAATCATCACGATGGTATGATGATAACTCACTATATATCTTCGCTCTTTCGTCTTGCAATTTACTGATCAAAACATAGACCCTCCGACCAGATAGTATACTGAACTGACTCATAAAAATATGACTGACCGTTAAATAAAGTGAACTGAGCCTGTACTCCTCCTTTGAAGAAGTACACGAATGTAGCAGGGTCATTATGGTAAAGATTCTTGCATGAGATTGAAAGGTGAACAAACTGCCAAAAGTGAGAGGAAAGTTTTCAATTTACCATGGATTCAAATTTTGAAACAGTAGAAAGCTCTAGGAATCCTAGAAATGAAAAGCATGTGCACACATACGGATACAAGTCCATGAAAATCCATTTCCAGTTCATTTCGATGATCGGAGTTCAAATACACAGATAATATAACTGGAGTCAATTTATAGACTGTTCTTCATCGAATACTTCCTCGAACATTCTATGTAGACGTGTACATGATACTCCATGCAAGTTCGACCGAAATCGCCCATGGATTTCCTAGTTAACTGAATCTCGTTTCAATCATTGAGTTCTCCACTCTATGTACTAACTCCGTCCCAAAATATAATTAGTAATTTAACCCGACACGTTGATTTATGTGTGCATTGATTTTTTATGGGATTTGATAAAGAAAGGATATTTTTTAATGATAATGGGATGCAAGTGATGTTTAAGAAAAAGAATGAGAGAGACGGAGAAAGAAAGTGTTGTACGCATTATAATAAATGATAATTTATTTTGATATTTTTTATATAAAAATATTATTAAATATGATATATTAAATATATTTTAAAATAATACAAATAAAAATAATAATGTATAATACGAGAAGGAGCTGAGTATACTTTTTGTGTAAGTACCCGAGTTAACATTTGAATGATGAATAGCTAGAGAAAGGAGAGAATCTAAGTTCAGAGGCCCTTTTTTTTTTTTTCAAAATTTCTACTCGTTGAGATTCTGGCTTGTAAAAGTTGCATGTAGTAGCTAGGCATTGAAATGAATGCTTTCACTTTAATAGGTTCTAGATACTTGAGTTACTTTTAAGCTTCAATCTATTGTTTTATAGTAGCATACACGAATATATTGATCACGTTACATTACATCAACCGTTGAGAGTAGCATGGAAAGGTTGTAGACTTATGGTACATAGAAATGAACCAGTTGAATTCATACAAAAACAGTTGTAGGTATGTCATGCTTCATTCCACTCATCCACACGGGCGCACATTCAAGTCCCAATGAAACCTTTCATCACGTGATTGTGAACCACTAGATGATCTCGTAGTGTCTTCAGCAGTTTTACCAGTATCATTTGGCTCATTTGATATTGAAGCCACTTAACCATCCATTTTGCGATCTTCGGTTGGAAATAAGTCAAAAGATTCGATAGCTTCACTCTGGAACAACAGAATCATGATGCCAAAATCAACAGCCCCAAAGATTGGATCGACTTCAATCTTGCATCAGATATAGAAATGAGGATTGTTGATGCTGAACCAAGATATACTTTCGAGAGATGATACAAGGGACTTGATTTTAAAAAAATGGAATAATACATAACAAGTTTGAATTGGCACCTCCAAATTTCCTTTCCGACATGACGATGAATAGAACTATGGAAATATGGTTAGAATACTCAGTGAACTATAATCTTCGATCTTATAAATGATCTCAATTTAAAAATATAAATAACAGATTTTATATGTCTCAAAGTTTTGCGAAATCGGATTATGAGTTATTTCTTGTTCATGTACATCGATTTATAAGATAATGAATTACGTTCTTATCATCTGTAAGATTTGTTTTATCTTAATAAAATCTTGATCCCAATTAAAAAAAATCATCATGCGCTTTAAGCAAGGAGCCAGTCAACTCTAAAGATCCAGTAGGTTTGAGTTGTGGAGTCTGATTTGGGTTTCGCTGTTTAATGGGTTTTTTTTTACCAAAGTTGGGTGATGAGCTTTTGCCCCAAGTTGGGTGTTTGGTTATAAATACCCTGTAATTGTAAACCCTAATTATGAGAGTGAAATTCCTTGTGTTGGTGCTGCCGTGGATTAGGTCAAATTGACTGAACCACGTTAATTCTCTGTGTTCATCGTTTCGCTTTATTGTCTTATAATTGCTTGTGTGCGTTTGAGATCTCGATCAATATACCCCAACAACTGGTATCAGAGCAAGGTTCAAGATCGAGATCGAGGAATACCGGCGTGAACAGTACCTGCGGGTGAATAGTGTTCTGGGTGAATAGTGTTCCGGCAACGAACAGTGTTCCGGCTGGTGAATAGTGTTCCGGCGACGAACAGTGTTCCGGCGGGTGAACAGTGTTCCTCGGTGAAGAGTGTTTCGCACGACGCTGTCATTTTTCCTCATCGATTCCTTAACAGAGCTTAAGGTTTTTTCAGACGAGTGGGAGCAATGATAGAAGACGGTAAAGTGAAGATCGACAAGTTCGATGGAAACGATTTCGGTTTCTGGAAGATGCAGATCGAAGATTATCTGTATCAGAAGAAGTTGTACCTTTCTCTGGCGGAGAAGAAGCCGGATGCGATGGACGAGGTAGAATGGAACTTGCTGGATCGGTAAGCTCTCGGCGTTGTCAGATTGACGCTGGCGAAGAACGTTGCGTACAATATCGTGAACGAGAAGACAACGTATGGTTTGATACAGGCGCTATCAAACATGTACGAGAAGCCATCTGCATCAAACAAGGTATTTCTGATTCGTCAACTGGTTAATACGAAGATGCGAGAGGGTGCGTGTGTTACAGATCATGTGAATGAGTTCAACTCTATACTGTCGAGATTGACGTCAGTACAAGTTGTCTTTGATGATGAAATACAAGCACTATTGTTGTTATCTTCGTTGCCTGATAGTTGGTCAGGAACGGTGACTGCAGTAGCCAGCACGTCGGGAACTACGAAATTGACGTTCAATGGAATCAGGGATTTGATTCTAAATGAGGATATTCGTAGGAGGAACTCTTGAGAAACTGCAGGTTCTCTGTTGAGTACAGATAGCAGAAGTAGAAAATCTGAGAAAGAGGAGAGTTCAGGACGTGGCAGGTCGAAGTCCAAGAAGCGAGGACAGTCCAAACCTCGTAAGGATACAATTTGCTGGAATTGTCAGAAGAATGGGCATTTCAGAAGGCAGTGCACAGCTCCGAAGGAAATGAAGCCGGACACCTCAGTAAATGTAGC